>JAQQTP010000064.1:5722500-5877500 GCA_029884605.1 Ormosia emarginata
CCTATGACTTTCCCTAAATGATGTGTTGGCTAATCACTGGCATATAAGAGGGAATATATATTCTCCTATGGATAAGGACGGTGATATCCTCCAATGGTGAGGTGTCACATCCAAATGTTTGTTGTGCTTGACCTTATTAGGTCCAATATCCGGTCTGAATCATTGTCCCCAACTTGGTGCCTTAATGGCTATCATGGCGCTGAGCTTCGTGATGACTGGTAGTATTGGAAGCATATCATGTTTTGCACTTAGAATGGGTGATAGAGTCTTTGAGGTCCGGCTTGCTTTAGCTCTTGACTTCAGGGACCTACACTGTCATAGGTATAAATTGAAGTCTTATACGTTTGCTCAGTTAGGAGGATCGCCTGTTCGGCTCTAGAGCTTGGAGTTTTAAGAGCATATCACCTCCTATGATGACATAAAAAAATGCAGTTATTATGGCTCGTGCTCACTATGCATTATCCATGTTGGAGTGTGCCGAGGTGTTCAACTGGTATAACCCTTTACTTGCCCCCAATGTTTTGTCTGCTATGCTGATGTCCATCTGTCTACGCCCTAGTAGCATTTAGCCATGTCACGTGCAAGGGTACGTTTGTGCGCAACCACCGTTTGGTATTCGCACCCATCAATCAATTTGAAAATTGAAAGGTGGACGAAAATTCCCCCAACAGTGGGTGGCAATTGGAGCTGATGTTCCCCTATAAATAACAAGTGAGGGAAGCAGTTCCCGTATTATGCTCCCTTCATTCTCAAATTCTCTCTCTTTTCCAATTTTTGGAAAGTGTTCGCAATTTCAGGCCACCACAAGCAGTGGCGTGTTACTGTTCTAGCGATTTTTGTATGGCAAGTTTAGCCTTTCCCTTGAAGCTTTGAAGCTTTTGGGCAAGCTTTTTGTAAATTTCGACGGCTGTGTGCGGTGGTTGTAGTGGTGCTCATTTCCTCCGGTGATCCCTGCTCCTCCATTCTTCTACACATGTGTCCTTTTTTTTTTTCTTTTTCACTTTCCATTTTGAGTTTCATGGTTAGGATTAGGGAAATGGGGGGTAATGGAGAATATGGGTCTTCTTTGGTGATTCTACTACAACCCCTACCCTCCATGCACCGTACACGCTAGAGGAGGGCCCTAAGGGGTGCTTCTGCCTAAGGGGTATTGAAGTCTCCTTCTTTGACCAAGATTTGTGCTAAGAGTTGTAGGCACTTTGAAGCTTCTAGGCTCAAGAGAGTTTTCCAATCCAGTTTTTCGGTCTCTGAGATCATCGCGAAGGTGGAAATGGAACATGGGCCCTTTAGCAATAGTTCTGACAATTCCTCAGCCTTTGTAGCTTCTGTTCTACCTTCGTCCTCTGGGATCATAGGACAAAAAATGTTAGAATTAGAGGAAATGTTGAAGAAGTTTCCATTTCCCCCAAACAAGAAATTTTACTGCTAGTTGGACTACAATACATTGGGTATATGCTCTGTCATCTTTACTCCAAAGGCTGTGGATGCTCTAAGCAGTATATAAATTGTCATAAGACAAAGAACGAGAAGCAAGCTTTGTTTGTTACCCATGCACTATAGATGAAGGAATTTGCAGTTAAAGGCAGAGGAGGCACAATTTATGTATATATATGACATATTTTTCACTCTCGTCAAGGTCTGACTTCACTTGACACTCTTCTAAACTAAGGTCCTGAAGAGGATAAAGGTAGCCTCTTCACAACTGCATTATAATAATTGGGCCTTCATATAATCTTTTAAGGTCGTCTACCACCACTTCAATCTTCCTTCCTCCACCAACGTCTTCTTCTACCTATTTTCCATCATGCAATCCATGTGCGAAAGTGGGAATCCAGGATGGATCTCCATCAGGAACTATATGGGCAGAAGTGTTTTGAGCCCTATGACTAGTCGTATAAAGACTTGAAGGAGACCTTTTTACAAGTGGAAACTGCTGAGGCCCGTCCTGCATTCTTTTTAACTTTGGAAGGAGAGCCTAAGTTTAACCTTTATTAGCATAAGGGATTCCATAGCAAGAAGTTGGAAACTGTCCAAGCAGCGTATAATTAATTTCTTCTTTGAGATGATGAAGGAGGATCTTTTGTGCTACTCCCAATTAATTAACTGTGCTGAGAGCAATGTGGTGGGCATTTTAAGTAAGTTTTATGACTCGTGATAAGTAGGTTTCGTGCCCATTACCTTAACGTTTTTCGTACTTTTACTTTTGATAAAGTTATATGTTTTCCTAGTTTTATTTTCATCCGCCTCTGACCAGAGTTTACTCATATGGATGTAGATAGTGTAACACCCTAATACAGATATCCAGATATATCCTAGATAGACAGAGATATATAAAGATAACCAATACTAGAGATGTCATTTCTATACTACATACTAACATATATCTATAATCACAACTGAGTAATTATAGAAAGCCTTGAGAGATTGCGGAAAAAGTTAAACTCATACATATACATATACAAACTTAGCCACCTGAGGGCTTATTGTAATACATATAACATAAAACTTACAGAACAAACATAAACTTATTACATAAGTTCTGTCTACTTAAAGCAATAAAAACTACTCTAGTCTTCATGCTTTATCTTCTCATCCTTAGCAGGTTTTACCTCAGCACCGAGCCTTTACTCGCATCCGAGTCTCATCGGTACCGCATCCGAAGGTGGAATAAATCGGGGTGAGAATTAACATTCTCGTAAAAGGTTCTCTATAACATTGTATATAACAAATATATAACAAATGTTATAATTCTAACTTAGGAGCTTTCTCCCCTTTTCTCATAACTATTTCTATCTTAGGAGCTTTCTCATCTTTTCTTATAACTTAGGAGTTTCCTCCTCTTTTCTCATAACTTAGGAGTTTCCTCCTCTTTTCTCATAACTGCACACTTTCTTATAGTGTGATATCAACCGATAGCCTACACACTGTTAATACATACAACGCCCATACAGCTGTATATACCAACAGTGACGGATAATGCCCATACAACTGTCCGTGAATGCAATGATAATGATATGTAATATGAATATGCCTAAGGAATCCTAAAAGCATGTGAATGAAATGCAAATGCAAAAGTCTATTCTAAGAATAAAGGAGTTTGCTAGGAACTAGTCAGTATATCATCTAGTGGTAATTAGAGGGAAAACTCATCCTCACATTACACATATCTTGGCACACTGAGAAATCCGGGCTTCATCCTTGCTTAAAGAGCGTCTCTGGATTTCCCACTTATCTCCTTTGGCCTTGGCATTATCGAGACATCAGGGTTATGTCCTTCTCAAAAGTCCTTCAGACACCCATCTATCTTCTTTTTGCCTCCATGAATAACATCAAAGGATAGATCGATACTACTTAACTAATCCATAGACTTTCATTCATACTTATATACTTAGTTCCTCTTTGATCTAAGCATATTCTACTAATAACTTTGGCTTCTTATGTTTACCCTTTGCAATGAGGAGAATCTGTAACCTCATACTATATGTAACCTTAGCACTTGGTTAGGAATACTTGTCCCCTAAGGGACTTCTCTGATTCCTTACCTTCTGGCTAAATGACCTCACGTCATATAACGTTACATTCTCAGGTAAACATCACCAGATCATTTCTCATACTTGTACCTAAACTCCACCTCATCACTCCTATCTCTTAAGTGATCTCTAACGCAACACTATGTTGCTTAGGTGTAAGGTACTTACCTATGGCAACCACTAGTCTTAGTTGCACTAAGGTTCTTTCTCTTCACATACATACTAGCTTAACTGACTAGTGTGTGAAAAGCTTAGTGTTATGTCTAACTCTTACATAAACACCATCGTACTTTCCTATAGACTCAACTCATCCTAGTGAAAGAGTCTATCATAACTAATGCCTCAATTATCCTCGCTTAAGGACATAATGAGCATCTCTCTAAAACTTTGCATAATTAACTCAACTTTAACTAAAGTGAGTAATTCATGCATCTAACTTTCCTTTCTATCACACTTCTGGTAGTAGCTTATACTATACTTGTGTGCTAACATACATATTCTAGTCGTATCTAGCTTTCCTTCTATCACACGTCCGGTATAGCTTATATACACTTTGTGCTTTTAAGGTTCGTATACCTCTTTAACTATTCTAAACTCATGGAATACTTAAGAACTTAACACACTTTGGTTAGTATCTAAGGAAGTAAATTCTCTTTATCTTGCATTTCTAACTCATCTTTACTAATACATGAGTTATTGCACATTTTCCTCCATCTTTTTAGTCATATAATCGTATTTAGCAATGCACCAAGTCTCTTAACTCTTAGTACCTAAACGTTCCCTTTTGGAACCAATATACAATCTTGTCTCCACTCAATAACCTAATGCAAGAGTGGTTCTTACTTGCAACTCTTTGTTGCCTAAGGTTCTAACCTTCCTAAGGTAATCCACTATTCTTGGATCTCCTAAGGATTCTCTACTAGAGTGTATACTAATACACTTGTCTTCATTGCACCATCTCATCACATCTTAAGTGATATCTAATGCAACACTAAGTTGCCTAAGGTGCAATGTCTTTACTTAAAGCAAACCTTTCCTTTAGGATGCTTAAAAGCCTATGCTTTCTTATTCTTGATGGGTAAGTATTTTCCACTTGAAAATACCCCCAATTGTGCCTTAACACACTTTAGGAAACATATATAAATGATCCCCTTTATAGAACTTCAAAACGTCCAAAAATAACATTTTGGAGAGGGTCTCAAGGAGACCTTCTTACAAGTGGAAGTGCTGAGGTCTCGCGCCGCGCGCATGCGTGCTCCGTGCAGTATTTCTACATAATTGGTTCAAAAACCAATTTTAACGTGGATTTAAGTGATTTCTAGCATTAATCTAAGTTTACAACCTTAAATTCTCGTAGAGCATAAATCTAAGTTTAGAATCACATAACACCAACTATTTCTACAAATCCATTTTCTATGGATTCTATGGTTATGCTTAAGCCATAAATGGCCATCTAGCATTCTCTAGACTTAAACTATCCTAACCTAGTCCTTGGAATCAAGAACCAAGTTAAGAACATGGATTTAGCTCTCCAAACCCCTATTTCCATTCAATACCCCAAACTATATTCAAAGAAATCAAAGAGGAGTCTTACCTCTTGAAGACTTGAAGCCTTGAAGCTTGAAGCTTGATCTTCTTGTGCTCCTTCTTCCCTTCTTCCCTTTCTCCTCCTTCTTCTCCCATTTTCTTTCTTTTCTTTTCTGGTTTTCGGAAGCGAGGAGAAGGAGATATGTGGGGTGGGCGTGGAGGTAATTACGGAAAAAGATTAACTTAAGTTTCTACACCGAAACTTATATCTGCTGTATGGACACCGAATTTTTAATCAAGTTTCCCTGTTTCTAACAACTTTAGAATAAATCATAAGATTCATCTATATTGTTGTTTCACAATTCTCATCATTTTCTATATCCGCTAGGATTCATTAAAAGCACAACCCGTATGCCTAAAAATACCAAACCGACTCGATTCTTTGAAACTTTTCATCTTACTTGGCTTTTACCTAGAAATTTTGTTTATAAAGTTATTATCGAGTCATTTTTTTCCTAAGTTTTGTTTTCATCCACTTCGACATGCTAAACCAAATGGTTTACCAGTCTAACATGTATGGATGTAGATAGCATGGCGCCAAGGTAGAACCTTAAGAAGTTGATGAAGTAGCATGCACATGCTTATGACTCCGAGGCCACCTCCATAGACTATGGGGTTCGAGATTATGGGCAATTAGCAGATTGAAATACCAAAGAATATGAGTTGCAACTTCGATCTCCATTTGGGGGCGCTCCTTCAACATCACTGATAACTTCAAGAAATGAAGTTATTTCACTTAATGTTGAATGAATATGAGCATGATATCTTCAAGTTTTTAAGTTCAAAGGTTCCATTCATGTATAATTTTGATGATTTAAGCTTTTGGTCTCAATTGATCAAGAATCAAATATTTGATAATTTTATTTAGGGATTTGAATTGATCATGGTCTGATAGACTTTGGTATTATTTTGAAGCAGATATTTAAGATGGAAAGACATTGGAAAGGACGAGGAAGCAAAAAGGAGCTCAAATGGGGAAGGATGCAAGAGAGAAGGAAGGGTTGCCAACCACGCCTAGGCGTGACAAATCCATGCCTAGGCGTGACAAATCCATGCCTAGGCGTGACAATCTCAGTTTTGCAAGAATTTAAGGCAGAGACATCCACGCCTAGGCGTGGAACTTTTAGTTTTTCAGCTTTGTCAGATAGAGAAACCCACGCCTAGGCATGGTAAAGTCACGCATAGGCATGGCTAGCACATGATAGCACATGTTTCATAACCACGCCTAGGCATGGAAAAGTTACGCTTAGGTGTGGGAAAAATCCTGGCATATAAGATTAGCCCTTATTATTTGATTTGTGAAGGGAGAACGAAATTTTTTGTTTTCACCAAGCACGAACTTCATAGAGAAAGGGAGAAGAGGAGAAAATCTTGGAAGATAGAAGTGATTCAAGTGAAGAATCAAGATTAAGGAGGAATATCAAGCATTAGATTCTCACCATTCTTGTTCATTTTTTCCCTTTTCTCTCTTGATTTGTAGTTTAATGGGTTTTATGACTCCATTAGTTTTCTCCTTTTTCATGATGTGTAACTAAACTCTAAACTCTAAACTCTAAACTCTAAACTATGGGCTTTCTAGGATCTTGCTATGGATTTGATTACTTTGTAATTGGTTGAGTATTCTTTCAATGAAATTAGTTTTGTTCTTCCATATCTATGCTTAATGCTTGTTATTGATTGGCCATCAATTGCATGATTTTAGTATTCCAAGAGAACTAGAAATAGGGTATTATGAATATGGATATGGTATAGTTGATGTATGTTCAATTACATTCTATTGGGTTGGGTGTGTTGATCAACTAAGGGGATGGACACATACTCCTTGGTCATGCATAGCAAATGTTTGATAAATGGTCTCAATGAGTGATTCCTATGTTAACTCACATGGACACATAGTGGATTGGATAGGTTTCATGTTGATAATTGTTCTAGATATAGGCTTTTATCTATTGCGTGTTTTAGCTAGCAAAACCAACTCATTGTTAGATGCTTGTGAATTGTAAGTTATTCATTGAAGTACAAGTGAATAGGGACTCTTAGGCCTTAATCATTCTCATCTTTCTCTTGTGAATTTAGTGTTTAGTACATTCTAGTTTGTTTCATTCAATTTGTTAATTCAATTGCAACCATTCTCAATTTTTGATTACTTGGGTAAGAACTTGTGGAAATTGGTTAAGTTTTAGCATCCTTTCTAATAGTCAATCCCTTGGGACACGATACTCTAACTCTCATATATTACTTGTTGACCCGTACACTTGCGGATTTTGCCTAACAAGTTTTTGGCACCGTTGCCGAGGATTGAGTTTAGATTTTGTGTTATTTTTTACATATATTCACAACTCTTATTTCAAGTTTTGTTTGTGTATTTTTGTTTTTCAGGTACTTGGCTCTTGTATGCGAAGAACTCAAGGTGTGTCTCGATTTCCTTACGATCTTGAGATCGAGATAATATTTTGTAGATTGCTAAGAGAACAACAAGTACAAGCACAAGCACTAAATTTGGATAACAAATTTGAGATGGCGGAGGAAGCAAATGCTGAAAGACCCTTGAGGGAATATGCCACCCCAAGTGCTAGAGAAATATGATCTAGCATTAGAAGGGCAGTTGTACAAGCACAAACTTTTGAGATCAAGCCTGCAATTATCCAGATGGTTCAGATTAATGTGCAATTTAGAGATTTACCCCATAAAGATCCTAATCCTCATCTAGCCAACTTCCTGGAGATATATGATACTTTCAAGTATCACGGGATGATTGATGATGTAGCTCGAATGAGTATCTTATCTTTTTCTTTGAGGGATAAGGCTAAGGCATGACTTCATTCCTTACCGGAGCATTCCATCACTACTTGGGAAGAGCTAGCGCATAAGTTTTTGGATCAATTCTTTCCTCCCATGAAGGCAATGAAGTACAAGAATGACATCTTGTCCTTTAGGCAGTTTGAAGGAGAAACTTTGTATGAGGCATGAGAGCGATTCAAGGAGTTGTTAAGGAAGTACCCACATCATGGTATTGCAAAATAGATGCTAGTACATACCTTCTACAACAACTTGACAACATCCATTCGATCCATAATTGATGCAGCAGCTGAAGGGACTATTATGAGCAAGACAGTGGATGCAACCTATGACCTTTTAGAGGAAATGGCTAACAACAACTATCAGTGGCTAGCAGAAAGGGTTACTCCTAGGAGAATGGCTATTGGTATACATGAAGTGGATGCTCTCACTTCACTTATAGCTCAAGTGGCAGCTCTTTTTAAGAAAATTGACACCATTGGAGTAAATTCAGTAACCAGTGGAGCCAATAGTTCAGCAGAAATTTGTGATCATTATGGAGACCATCACTCCACTGCTAATTGTACAGCTAGCTTGGAGAGTGTACAATATGCTAGTCAATTTCGACAACCAAGTCACAACACTATTTTTAATAATACTTATAATCCCAGTTGGCGGAACCATCCTAATCTCTCATGGGGTGGAAATGCTCAAGGCTCTTCCTCGTCTTATCAGTATAAAGAAGCACCTCATGTTCCAGATTTTCAACAACAGAGCCCCTTCAAGCCCAAACTTCAACATCAACTTCAACTTCTAATTTGGAGAAAATGTTTGCTCAGTTTATGACTAGTCAACAAGATTACATGACCAAAACTGATTCAAGGCTAGCGTCCCACAATGCATTGATGCAAAGCCAAGCAGCTTCATTGAGGAATCTTGAGACTTAAATGGGCTAACTTGCCTAAGCTCTAAATAACAGGCCCCTAAGAAATTTCCTAAGTGACACCATTAACAATCCTAAGGGTGCATCTAATGAGTATTGCAAGGTTATGTCATTGAGGAGTGGGAAGGAGATAGAAGGTAATCCAATGACCAAACTGCTTGAAAAGGAAGTAGAGATAGCACAAGATGAAGAGGTTGTGAGCAAGGCGGTTGAGAAAAATGAAAAAATTGCTAGGGAAAGGGTTGAAGACAAGAAGAAGGAGGACAAACCCATGACACCACCTCCACATTTCCCTAATCGGTTAGCAAAGTAAAAGCTTGATGCTCAATTTCAAAAATTCTTGGAGATGTTCAAGAAGCTTCATATTAACATCCCATTTGCTGAGGCGTTGGAACAAATGCCAAGTTATGTGAACTTCATGAATGACATCTTGTCCAAGAAGAGGAAATTGGGAGATTATGAGATAGTAGCTCTCACAGAGGAGTGTAGTGCAATCTTACAAAATAAGCTACCTCCCAAATTGAAAGACACATGGAGCTTCACCATTCCATGCACAATCATGAGCCAATTCTTTGGAAAAGCCTTGTGTGATCTAGGGGCAATCATAAACTTGATGCCCTTATCCATCTTCCAAAGGTTAGGTTTACGGGAGGCAAAACTGACTTCAGTTATATTGCAACTAGCTGATCGTTGTCTCACATACCCTAAAGAGGTTATAGAAGATGTATTGGTCAAGGTGGACAAGTTCATCTTTCCAGCGGATTTCATCATTCTAGACATAGAAGAGGACCACAATGTGCCTTTGATTCTTGGGAGACCCTTCTTGGCCATAGGTAAGACTATGATTGATGTCCAAAAAGGTGAGCTCACAATGCAAGTCAATGAGGAAAAGGTAACTTTTAACATTTACAAATCCATGAAATTTCCTAATGACCATGAAGAATGTTCTTACCTGGGTATGATTGATAAAGTAGTCAATACTACATTCTATACTAATTTTACTGATGATCCCATTGTTTTACCGTTAACATCTATACATGAGCATGTAGATAGGGATGATATGATGGAATGTATTAAACTGCTTGACGTGTCTGCTAAGTTTTACAAGAAACCAGGTTTTGAACCATTGAACATACCTTCTGACAAGCCCAGTTTCCAACCTTCAGTCATCACCCCACCTAAGTTGGAGCTCAAACTCTTGCCTGATCATTTGAGGTATTCATACTTAGGGGAGTCATCCATATTACCAATTATTATTTCCTCATCCTTGTTAGAGAGCAAGAATCCAAGTTGCTCAAAGTACTCAGGGAGTACAAACAAGCCTTGGGGTGGTCCATTGCGGATATCAGAGGTATTAGCCCCACCATCTGCATGCACAAAATATTGTTAGAAACTGATCATAAGCCAACCATAGAACATCAGAGGCGCCTCAATCCCATCATGAAGGAGGTTGTCAAAAAGAAGATTATCAAGTGACTGGATGCGGGTATCATATATCCTATTTCTAACAGCAATTGGGTGAGCCCAGTTCAGTGCATGCCCAAGAAAGGTGGAATGACAATTGTTGCCAATGAGAATAATGATTTGATTCCCACCAGGATTGTCACTGGATGACGCATATGCATGGATTATAGGAAGCTTAACATTGCTACCCGAAAGGATCATTTCCCATTGTCATTTATTGATAAGATGCTGGATAGGTTGGCAGGTCATGAGTTTTACTGTTTCCCGGATGGGTACTTGAGCTACAATCAGATTGCTATTGCCCCGAATGATTAGGAGAAAACAACCTTCAACTGCCCCTATGGTACGTATGCTTTCAGAAGAATGTCATTTGGGTTGTGCAATGCCCCAACTACTTTTTAGAGATGTATGATGGTCATCTTCACCGATTTGGTGGAGAACTGTTTAGATATCATTATGGATGACTTCTCTGTTTAAGGTGATTCATTTGATAAGTGCCTGCAAAATTTAGCCCTAGTGTTGCAAAAGTACGAGGAAACCCATTTGGTGCTTAAATGGGAGAAGTGTCATTTTATGGTCTAAGAGGGCATAGTACTTGGCCATAGAGTGTCACCTAAAGGAATGGAGGTGGATCGAGCTAAGATTGAAGTGATTGAGAAACTTTTACCATCAATTTCAGTAAAGGGAGTTCAGAGTTTCTTTGGGCATGCTGGATTCTACCAGCGATTCATCAAAGACTTTTCCAAGCTTGCTAAACCACTATATAACTTGCTGGAGAAGGATGTGTTCTTCAAGTTTGATGAAGCCTGTATGGAAGCCTTTGTGCAATTGAAGAAAAGGCTTATCTCAGCAGCCATTATCATTACTCCTAATTGGACTTTACCATTTGAACTTATGTGTGGCGCTAGTGACTATGCAATCAGAGCAGTATTGTTCCAAAGGAAGAACAAAATCTTTCATTCCATTTATTATACAAGTCAGACACTCACTGATGCTCAGTTAAACTACACCACCACTGAGAA
This sequence comes from Ormosia emarginata, assembly GCA_029884605.1. NCBI lineage: Eukaryota > Viridiplantae > Streptophyta > Magnoliopsida > Fabales > Fabaceae > Ormosia > Ormosia emarginata. The sequence continues at coordinate 5,733,825 of JAQQTP010000064.1, forward strand.
GGAGCTCCTTGCAATAGTCTTTACTTTTGACAAATTCCGGGTATATTTGGTTGGCACCAAAGTCATTGTCTTCATAGATCACTCTACCATTAAGTCTAGTAAGCAAAAAGGATGTCAAGCCAAGGTTGATTCGCTGGGTTTTATTATTGCAAGAGTTCAACCTTGAGATCAGAGACCGAAAGGGTGTTGAAAATCAGGTGGCTGATCATCTTTCCAGGTTAGAGAATGAGAAATATCAACAGGAACCATCCTTGATTTGTGAGACATTTCCAGATGAACAATTATTTGCTGTGTTTGCTAGCTCAGATCCCTGGTATGCTAACTTTGCTAACTACATCGTGAATGGATTAGTGCCATCTGAATTGTCTTATCATCAGAAAAAGAAATTCCTTCATGATGTCAAATATTATGTTTGGAATGAGCCATTTCTCTTTAAACAGTGTACTGACCAAGTGCTTAGAAGATGCATTCCTATGGAGGAGACTAGTGCGATACTTGAACAATGTCATGCATCACCGTATGGAGGTCACTATAGGGGTGAATGGACAGCGGCTAAGGTGCTGGAATCAGGCTTCTATTGTCCTTCTCTGTTTCGCGATTCTCAATCTTTTGGAGCTAAGTGTGATTAGTGTCAACGGACTGAATAGGAATGATATGCCTTTGAACTCCATTCTGGAAGTGGAAATCTTTGATGTGTGGGGCATAGACTTTATGGGGCCCTTTGTATCATCTTTTGGCAACGTTACATTCTAGTAGCAGTGGATTATGTGTCAAAATGGGTGGAAGCTTGTGCCTTACCTACTAGTGACTCCAAGGTGGTCCTGGTTTTTTCTGAAAAAGAACATTTTCACAAGTTTTGGCACCCCTCATGTTATTATTAGTGATGAGAGATCTCATTTCTACAATAAGTACTTTGCTGCATTACTTGCTAAATATAGGGTGACACATAGGGTAGCCACAACCTACCATCTATAATCAAGTGGCCAAGCAGAGGTTTCTAATAGAGAGTTGAAGCGGATTCTGGAGAAAACTGTGAGCCCTTCTAGGAAGGATTGGTCGAAGAAGCTAGATAATGCTCTTTGGGCATATTGCACTGCTTATAAAACCCATCTTGGCATGTCCTCATATCAACTGGTTTTTGGTAAGGCTTGCCACCTCCCTGTTGAGCTTAAGCACCATGCTTACTGGGCCATCAAGAGATTGAATTGGGATTCTGAAGCTTGTGGGCAGAAATGATTGTTGCAACTTAATGCACTTGAGGAATTCCATCTACAAGCATACGAAAATGCTAAGATATACAAAAATAAGCTGAAGAAGTGGCATGACAATCGTATTATCCCAAGAAACTTTGCACCAGGCCAGAAGGTTCTCTTATTCAACAAGGCTTAAACTATTTTCTAGCAAGCTCAAATTTAGGTGGTCAAGTCCATTTTTGGTTGTGGAAGTGTTTCCTCATGGTGCCGTAACCCTAAAAGACCTGGTTTCAAAGTCAACCTTCAAGGTCAATGATCAGCGGCTCAAGCTCTACTTAGGTGGTGAGGTGGAGAGGCACAAAACCTCACTTACCCTTGCTCCTCCATCTTGAGAGTCTGCAAAGTCCAGCCAGGACTATAAATAAGGCGCTTGTTGGAAGGCAACTCAAATTCTTAACCCTATCTCGTAGCTTAGGATGCTTTATTGCATGGTTCCGCATTTGTCTTCATAATTTGATTGTGTTCTTAATAGTGTTGATAGTGTTACTTCTCATTTTGATGCTTTGGTAATTATTCATAGTGTTTATACTGCTTCTTAGTTGGTTTTGAGTGAGATTGGTGTGTTGGATGCATGATTGTTGGGTGTTCTGGCTGATCTTGTTAAAAGTTGAAGTCCAGAGGGCCACGCCTAGGCGTGGATGTCGCAGCCCCATCAGTTAGATTTTTCCAGAAGGTTCCACACTAGGCGTGGATTTTTCACGTCTAGGCACGGTCCTCCTGCATTTTCAGTGATTTTAGCCTACAAGCATCACGCCTAGGCGTGAGTTTTCCACGCCTAGGCATGGTGTTGCTGCTCTATAAAATAAATAAATAAATTCCATAAAAAAAATTAATAACCACGCTAGGCGTGGACAAGTCACGCCTAGGCATGATGAGTACGATTCTGTGCAAAAACGCAGCAGCACCCCTTTTACAAATCCCTAATTTCCCATCCCCCATTCTCCCTTCTACACCTTAGCCCCCACCATTTCCTCACCTCCACGAACTCCACCATTCCCCACCGTTTCAACCCCTTTCACGGCCATCACTCCCAACCCTCTCCCTCTCCCTCTCCCTCCCACTCTCATCCTTCCATTTGTTCTAATAGCCACCATTCTTCACCATTTCAATCCCTCTCATGGTTGTACCTTCACTATTCTCCACCACTTCAATGAACAACTCCATTTCTCTTCCCCTCACCACCAAAAAGCACCGTAGCCACCCTACCCTTTTCCAACCCTCCACAAACCCCCAACCAAGCTCAACCCCTCTTCCATAACCCCATACGACCACTTCACTACACTTCTATCCGTGCCCCTTTTGTAACACCCTAATACAGATATCCAGATATATCCTAGGTAGACAGAGATATATAAAGATAATCAGTACTAGAGATGTCACTTCTATACTACATACTACATATATATCTATAATCACAACTGAGTAATTATAGAAAGCCTTGAGAGATTGCGGAAAAACTTAAACTCATACATATATATATATACATCTTAGCCACATAAGGACTTTTGTAATACATATAACATAAAACTTACAGAACAACTATAAACTTATTACATTAGTTCTGTTTACATAAAGCAATAAAACTACTCTAGTCTTCATGCTTTATCTTTCTTAATTGGTCCGTACATACGTACTGCGCCTTTATCTTCATCGGTACTGTGCACTCGTGCACTGCATATGGATTTACATGGAATAGCAACTGGGGTGAGAATTAACATTCTCAGTATAAGCAATTCCAATACCAGTTCTCTATAACATTGTATATAACAAATATATAACAAATGCTATAATTCTAACTTAGGAGTTTCCTCCCCCCCCCCTCTATTCTCATAACTTAGGAGTTTCACTCTCTATTCTCATAACTTAGGAGTTGCCTCCTCTTTTCTCATAACTTAAACACTTTCTAATAGTGTGATAACAATCAAGAGTGAACACACTACTAATATATACAGCGCCCATACATGTATGTACATACCAACGGTGACGGACAATGCCCATACAACCGTCCGTAAATGCAATGCTAATGATATGTAATGAATATGCCTAAGGAATCCTAAGTGCATGTGAATGAAATGCAAATCTGAGTTTTGATTTGGAGCGAAGGAATTTGCTAGGAACTAGTCGGTATATCATCTAGTGGTAAATAGAGGAAACCTCATCCTCACCTTACACGTATCTGGCTCATTGAGAAATTCGGGCTTCATCCTTGCTCAAAGAGCGTCTCTGGATTTCCCACTTATCTCCTTAGGCCTTGGCACATCGAGACATCAGGGTTATGTCCTTCTCAAAAGTCCTTCGGACACCCATCTATCTCCTTTTTGCCTTCATGATTAACATCAAAGGATACTCACTAGATCGATCCTACTTGACTAATTCATAGACTTTCGTACATACTTATATACTTAGTTCCTCTAAGAGCTAAGCATATTCTACTCTTCTTATGTTTACCCCTTGTAATGAGGAGAATGTAACCTCATACTATATGTAACCTTAGCACTTGGTTAAGAATACTTGTTCCCTTAGGAACTTCTCGATCCCTTACCTCCGGCTGAATGACCTCACGTCATATAACGTTACATTCTCGAGGTAAACATTACTAAACTATGTCTCTTACTTGTACCTAAACTTCACCTCATCACTCCTTTCTCTTAAGTGATCTCTAATGCAACCTTACGTTGATGAGGTGTTAGGTACTTACCTTTTGAACCACTAATCTTGGTTGCCCTAAGGTCCTTTCTCTTCATCTTCACACTAGCTTAACTCTCTAGTGTGTGAAGAACTTAGTGTTATGTTTATCTCTTACATAAACACCATCTTACTCTTTTCTATAGACTCAACTCATCCTAGTGAAAGAGTCTATCTTAACTAATGCCTCATCTAACCTTGCTTAAGGAACTGAGAGCATTTCTCTAAAACTTTGCATAATTAACTCAACTTTGTCTAAAGAGAGTAGTTCATGCATCTAACTTTCCTTTTCTATCACACTTATGGTAGTAGCGTATACTACACTTGTGTGCTAACATACTTATTCTAAACTCAACTTCCATGCTTTACTTGCATCTAAGGAAGTATCTTCTCTTTATCTTGTACTTCTAACTCATCTTAACTTATACTTGAGTTATTGTACATTTCTGTTCTACTTTCTGCTTATGACATCTTCTTAGTCATAATTCCTCTTATTGTGTATTTAACAATGTACTAAGTCTCACTTAACTTGAGACTAAGTACCTAAACGTCCTCTACGTGGAACTCATACACAATCTTATCTCCACTCATGTAATCTAACTCTAGAGTGGCTCTTACTTGCAACTCTTTGTTGCCTAAGCTTCTAGGTACCTTCCTAAGGTAATCCACTATTCTTGGATTTCCTAAGGTTCATACCTTTCTCATCATTCTCTACTAGAGTGAACACTATTATTCATCTCTATTGCACTATCTCATCACATCTTAAGTGATATCAGTTGCAACATTAAGTTGCCTAAAGTGCAATATCATTACTTAAAGCAAACCTTTCCTTTAGGATGCTTAAAAGCCTATGCTTTCTCATACTTGATGGATAGATATTTTCCACTTGAAAATATCCCAACTTGTGCCTTAACACACTTAGGAAACATGTCTCAATGATTCCATTAACTATAGCACCTCAGAACATCCAAAAACATCATTTTGGAGCTTCAGGGTCTCACGCCGCGACATGCATCCTCCACGCCGCGGCATTCCCAGCGAAAACTCTCACGCTGCGGCGTGACTATCTCCACGCCGCGGCGGCCATCTTGTGGAATTGGTTCTGGTTGCGAAGACTACGGGTTTACTATTCTATTGGTCATTTCTGCTGATTCCAAGCCATTTCAATCCAAATTCTAAGTAATTCTAAGTCCCTAATCAATTCTTTAACATTTAGGAACATCAATTACTCTCTTAAATCTCTTAATTGGGATTATGGCTAGAATTCTCCATTCTTTAACTTAAGGCTCACTTTGTGATTCCAGGGTCTTCTTTCTTAAGTTGATGTTATAGACAAGTCATAAATGACCCAAGGAACACTTCTATGCAAGCCAAACTCTTCTAACATCTCTAAAACTCAAATTAGCATATTATGTATCTATATGCGTACATAGAGAATAGAGATGAATAAAAGCTCTAAACCCCTACCTCTTGAAGATTGAAGCCTTGAATCTTGAAGCTTGATCTTCCTCTTCCCTTCTTCTTCCCTTCTCTCCTCTTCCTTTCTCTCTTTTCTTCTCGGTTTTCGGTTTCTCTTCTCTCTCGCCGAGGAGAACCAAATATAAAGGGGGAAGGGACGTGCAGGGAATTACGGGAAAAGATTAATACTGAAACTTCTATCTGCTATGGATACCCGAATCATGCTAATTCGAGTTTCCCTGCTTCCAACAACTTTAGAATAAATCATAAGATTCATCTAAGTTGTTGTTTCTCTTTTCTCATTATTTTCTATGTCTGCTGCTAGTCATTTGGTATTAAAATGCACAATCAGTATGCCTCAAAATACCAAACTGACTCTGATTCTCTTGAAACTTTTGCCACATCTTACTTGGCTCATTTGTGACCTAGAAATAAACTCTCTATGTTTATTTCCTTCAACTTAGCAACTTATGCTATTATCTGAGTCATTTTAAGCCACTTTACAACTTCTGTGTTGCAACTAAGTGTCTAAATGAACTCAGTTTGTCACAAAACTTGACTGACATGCTAAACAAGTTAAATGCTACCTTTCGTAACCATTTACCAGTCTAACATGTACTTAAGGGTATTACACCTTTCCCTTGTTCTTTTTGTTTCTTTTGTTCCTTTTTGGTTCTGCTATTTGGTCTTCTGGGGCTGCTTACATTGTTGCTTCATCCACAGTGAGTTCAATTTTTTCTCTCTATATCTCTATACTTCCAAGTTGTTTAGCTGAAGTGGCTGTTCAGTTTGTGATTAAATTGTTCACCATATGACTAAATCAGATGTGCTATAATTCAATTGGGATAATTTGGTTAGCATATGCAAAATTGTTTAGAAGGTGCTGAATTGGTTTTGATGAGATTAACTAGGATAATTTTTTTTTGATATGTGTTGATGATATGTTGCAATGTATTCTGATCAATGACCTCTGTTTTGATATGTGATTGCTCTGGGATTAATGTGTGGCTGCCAAGATGTGATTTCATAGATGTCTGAGTTACCTTGTCTTCAGGTTCTTTGTAACATAGGCTCTGTCATATGTTTGGGGTCTGTTGCATGATAATATGCTTATTGGTGCTTGGGCACCTGAAGGGTCTTTTGCCATTGTTAAAGTTGGGTTGTGAATTAGTTGGACTGGGAATTAGTTAAGCTATGTTAATTGGTTAGGTTAATATGTTAATTGGTTAGTTAGGATTGGGGGTGGCCTCGCTTTAGGTATTTTACTAGAATAAGCTTCATTTTCAATGATTCTCAATTATGAGTTTTGCTTGAGTTGACTCTTATTCTTATTTGGTTGGCATGACTGAGTTGACAATTTATTCTCATTTGGTTTGAATGATGGGTTGGATGTACCTTTCATTATCTATTTAAATGGTAATAGCCAGCACAATTTTCTTTTCAGGTTTTTACCAAACATGTCAAAAAGACAATGGAAAACTGTTGAGGCTAAGCCAAGTAACACAGAGGATGCTGAGGAGATCTCGGTTTATGGCCCAGCTTTCTTTATCTCTCAGGAAGAGTTCAACTATGTTTGGACGCATTTGCGGAAGATTCACATCATCCCGGAAAGGAGGTTCCATGAGGTGAATGTGGTGCGTTATCCAGCAATCTCAGATGCCATTGATGATTTTCATTAGCAATTATTTGCTGAACATCCTTCTGAAGAGCCAATAGCAGTAGTGCTGAAGGAGTTTTATACAAATGTATATGCTGAGAGACTTTCTGAGAGGCGTTTGCCAACCATTGCCGAGGTTAGAGGGAAGAATGTTAACTATTCTGTTGAGTGTATTCACCAAGTGATGGACCTTGGCCCCCCTCCTCTGCAATGTGCATATAGGACACTACAACTTCTTGAAGAGGAAGGCGGAACCCTCTTTGGGATAGTCATGGACGTTATTCGTGATCCTGCATTTCCGATCCAAGTGCAGCAGAACTCTGATCATTCTATCCGCTTCATCAAATGAGAGAGTTTGTGTCGGGAGCTGCGTCTGTGGAACCATTTTGTATGTTCTTGCCTCTTACCCATCGAGCATCGATTGAAGATTTACCCGGAGCATGCTTATATGCTTTATGCGATCCATACTCTCCAGCAGGTAGACACTGCTCAGATCCTATATGATCAGATTCAGCTCTGTGTGACAACGAAACTCAAATCCTTTTTTTTTCCCTTCCTTATCTGTTGACTATGTGAGAGAGCTCACGTCAAATGGAAAGACACTAAGGTGCACGTGAATTTGAAGACTCTTATGCCGGAGAGGGCAGTTCAAACCATCATGACTGCCCAAGAGAAGCGCAGGCAAGCCCTAGCCCAGCCCTCAGCTGCAGATCCCGAGCTTGCTCCTGCACCAGCTCCACAGCCTGATCCTGCACCAGCTCCACAGCTTGCTCCTACACTAGTCCCGCAGCTTGCTCCAGTATTTGATGCTGCTTGGGATGCTTCTATTGATCAGCACCTGGACCAATAACAGGCGACGTTGGCTACGATTTATCAGAGCATTCACTGGATGACATTGGGTCAAGGACGCCCAATGGATGATTTTTCCACATTTCCACCATTTGTAGCTCCACCGGTTGTAGCTTCACCTTCTCCTCCACCTCCACTACCTGTTGATGATACGGTGATGGGAGCCGAGAGAGATGACTTATTTGATGAGGAAGACTTCTTTTGAGGCACCAGGGCCTTTTGCTTTCATGCTCTTTTCTGCTTTATTTTTATTTTTTTACTTTCAGTTCACTGTACATACTTTATTGGATACTTTCTTTCTTTTGTATATAGTGGGACATTGCATGCCTTAGGTTTGGGGGGAACATTAGTACCTTTTGAGCTTTTTACTTAATTATTTCTGGTGATGTACATTGAACCCCTTCCATTCCCTTGCTTTTGGCATTGATGATAGAATAATACATTTTGATGAATTAGTTTTCTTTTGTACATTCTAACTGTCTGGAGATTGTGGTGATCTTGTCTTGCTATGTAATTGAGGGCCTGAGTGAGATTGATTGGGCTTATTGGGTTGCCTGAGATTTTGAATTTGTTTTAAAATGATGAGTGTGCTTAGAGGCAAGTTGAATTTGTGCATGCCTGGACTCTAATTTGAGTATCCAATGATTGTGTGGATCAAGGATATACCTCATTGCTTGGGAAAATACTTGTAAATATTCAAATTTTGTGCTTACACTTATTGCTATAATTGTTTATAAGTGTATTTCCCTATTGCATGTGTGGTGGATCTTGGAATATTAATGAAATGCATGATTGGAGAAAATTTATAAAAGGCATATGTATAGTTAATTTTGCATCTTAGAGGCTTGTCTAATTCCCCTTTGAGGCAAAATCCTAGGCAATGCAATTTTAAGGAAATAACTAAGGCACTTCTTTGGACCATTTGAGCTTTTCAAGCCAACCTTGAGTGAATTATATCCTTAGTACCCCTTTGAAGCCTGGTGTGCGTGTGTGTGGCCTGATTTTTCCTTCTTTAAATCAATCTCTCCACCCTCTTCACCCATGCGTGTGAAAAGTCCCATACCTTCATGACATGTCCCTTATTGAATGCATGGTTAGGCATTTTTGTTGAATTGAGGCAAATCATTGTACATGGTAGTTGGAAATCAGGATCAATTGAGAACTAACTCTTAATTCAAAATTTTTTTAAAAAATGTATGTGTGAGCTGCTGTACAAAAATAAAGCTCCCTTTTTGCAAAGAAAGTATATATGTACATAGGTTCAAATAAAATAAAATTAAAAAATATAATGATGAATAAAGAGGGTTGCTTCTTCATAATTGGATCCTATGTTGCATTTCAAATGCTGGGCTTGATTCAATAGAATTGTGTGATTATGCATTCAATATTTGATTTGAAATCCTTCCCCTTCTTTCTTAGTCATTACCCTTAGCCTCACATTACAAGCTTGAAAGACCCTTATGATCCTTGATTTTGTGTTACCTACATTAATGGAGAAAAGAATGAAAGACATTCTTTTGAGAGTGCATGTGTTCTTCTTATAAATTCATTCAGCTTGCTCTTCATAATTAGGAAAGGGTCTCAAACACATAAATGTGGGAAATCTTTCATGCACAAAAATGACATTCAAGGGTAATCATGATTGTTTGAATTCTCTTGCATGTGTGGACCTTGTTGTGAGGTTGAGAAGTGATCTATGAGGATATGAATGATAATTGGAAGCTGGCTATGCTCTAATTCAATTGCTTCAAGATTTTTGTATGGGATTGTATTCCTTTTTCCCTTACTTGGATTAGTTTGCTTGGGGACTAGCAAATCCTTAGGTTTGGGGGTGTGGTAACTTTAGGAAATGAAGTTATTTCACTTAACTTTGAATGAATATGAGCATGCTTTCTTCAAGTTTTTAAGTTCAAAGGTTCTATTCATGCATAATTTTGATGATTTAAGCTTGTGGTCTCAATTGATTATGAATCAAATGTTTGATGATTTTATTTAGGGATTTGAATTGATCATGGTCTGATGGACTTTGGTATTGTTTTGAAGCAGATATTCAAGATAGAAAGACCTTGCAAAGGACGAGGAAGCAAAGAAGAGCTCAAATGGGGAAGGATGCAAGAGAGAAGGAAGGGTTGTCAACCCACGCCTAGGTGTGACAAATCCACGCAAAGGCGCGACACTCTCAGTTTTGCAGGAATTCAAGGCAGAGACATCCACGCTTAGGCGTGGAACTTTCAATTTTTTAGCTTTGTCAGACAGAGAAACCTATGCCTAGGCGTGGCCAGCACATGACAACATGTGTTTCATAACCACGCCTAGGTATAGGAAAAATCTTGGCACACGAGATTAGCCCTTATTATCTGATTTTTGAAGGGAGAAGAGGAGAAAATCTTGGAAGATAGAAGTGATTCAAGTGAAGAATCAAGATCAAGGAGGAAGATCAAGCATTGGATTCTTACCATTCTTATTCATTCTTTTTCTTTTCTTTCTTGATTTGTAATTTAATGGGTTTCATGACTCCATTAGTTTGCTCCTTTTTCATGATGTGTAACTAAACTCTAAACTCTAAACTCTAAACTAGGGGCTTTCTAGGATCTTGCTATGGATTTGATTACCTTGTAATTGGTTAAGTATTCTTTCAATGAAATTGGTTTTGTTCTTCTATATCTATGCTTAATGCTTGTTATTGATTGGCCATCAATTGCATGATTTTAGTATTCCAAGAGAACTAGAAATAGGGTATTGTGAATATGGATTTGGTATGGTTGATGTATTTTCAATTACATTCTATTGGGTTGGGTGTGTTGATCAACTAAGAGGATGGACACATACTCCTTGGTTATGCATAGCAAGTGTTTGATAAATGGTCTCAATGAGTGATTCCTATGTTAACTCACATGGACACATTGTGGATTGGATAGATTTCACATTGGAAATTGTCCTAGACATAGACTTTTACCTATTGCTTGTTTTAGCTAGCAAAACTAACTCATTGTTAGATGCTTGTGAATTGTAAGTTATTTATTGAAGTAACAAGTGAATAGGAACTCCTAGGCCTTAATCATTCTCATCTTTCTCTTGTGAATTTAGCGCTTAGTACATTCTAGTTTGTTTCATTCAATTTGTTAAGTCAATTGCAACCACTCTTAATTTTTGATTACTTGGGTAAGAACTTGTGGAAATTGGTTAAGTTTTAGCATCCTTTCTAATAGTTAATCCCTTGGGATACGATACTCTAACTCTTATATATTACTTGTTGACCTGTACACTTGCGAATTTTGCCTAACGACATCACTAGGCATATGGACATGTTCTTCACGACCTCGGAGGACATCATTGCTATTGTCAAACTGTCTCCAGGTGAGCTCTTCCTCCATGGAGTAAGGCTTGGGTTCCAGATTACCAGTTTATTTTGGTATCTGGAGACTGTTGTTTTTTATATGAAGAAGATTTTGGTGCTATAATCTGACCTGAAGCTGCTCCTAGAGAAGAGTTTGTCTTGGGAGAATGAAAAGAAGGAGCTGAGGCCGACCTGGGCAAGCTCCAAGGTGAGCTAAAAACTGATGACGACAAAACAACTTCTGTCGGCAACCGTGCTAAAAACTAGAAGATGAAGGCAAAGAACGGTGAGGCCAAGGTAAATGTTGTTGAGTCCAAGGCCTTGAAGCTCGAGAAAAAGAGTTTAGCTTAGGTGGTATGTATAGCAGAGCTTGAGAAGACCTTGGAGGCCAAGTGCTTGGTTTGGGTGAGGGAGAAGGCTAAACTGACCGACTATTAGAAGAGCTCTAGTTCAGAGTCCTTTAAGAACAACTTGGCTTAAGTGTTGGTCCTGCATCCTGGCCTCGACCTCAATGGAGTTAGTGACTTGAAGATGGTGGAGGACGAGAAGATCATTGACATCCTCGACAGTTTTCGGCACCTAATTTTGTCGAGGCGTTTAAATAAAAATAAAAATAAAAAATAAAATTGGTCTTTGGAAAGAAAATGGTTTATCTCTCAGAATAAATTCTCAAAGTCCAAACTAATTTTTTTATGTTAGAGCCCAAACTTCACTAACTCAATGGAAGTGTTAGGATTCATTACACCTTAACTTTAACATGTGTTTCTTGTTACTTAAGGAAGAATGATAAAGTTGGGAAAGATTTGATTGTGAATTAAAAGGTTGATTGATTGAGAAATTATTTAATTGATTTAATTAAAAATTAATTGATTGATTAAAAAATTATTTGATCAAATATTTGGCAATAAATGAGAAAACATGGTATTGATTATATAAAAGTAAAAAGGGAAAGAATATGAAAGTTTTTGAACTCAAATATATCTAGATTGAAAATAAAAAGGTAAAAGGAAAGATATTATTTTAATAAGGAATTGATGGCTTTTTAAAAATACAAAAAATAAAAAAGGAAAGATTTGGTAGCTTGATTAATTTTTCCCCAACAAGTAATTAAGGCATTACTTGGCCTATAAATAAAAAAGGCACACAAAATACATAGATTTTCAGCAAACGACAGAGAGTCTGAGAGACTGAGAAAGAGTGAGATCAAGGAAGAAAGTCAAACGGGAAAATTGACGATGATTTCTGGGCAAAGCTTTGATCTTTTAGAAATTTCCCTAGTTGCACGTGAGGTAGCATCAATCATGATTGCAGTGCACTCCTTTAATTCTTTCATTTCTATATGTTGGTGCCATATGTGTTAATTTGAATGGATTTAAACTAATATTATTATTCTATGGTTGAATACTTGTTGCCATATTTTTCCCTTTTGCAAAATGTATTGAACCTTGTTCTTCCATTTTTGTATTGATAGTTATAAACTTGAGTTCAATTGACGTGTGACGAGTTGTTGGGCTATTTTTATTATTTGTTTATTTTATTTTATTTCTATTCTTTTCTTACATGGCTTAAATTATTTTTTAATTAATAATGGTTTTTGATCGAGCGATAGAATACCCATAATTAGTTGAAGTGACAACAAGATTTTGGCTTTCCAGAGGTGAAGAGCATCCCTTTGGTTTTGCCAAAAATGCCGGCGATGGTTGATTATGAGTAAGAAATGTATTAGCATCCTACACCATCTGTTCAATAAATAGTTACTTATTTAATTTAATGTTATCTACTAAATTAAGCTAGTCCTAATTATTTATTTGTCAAAAAACAGTTTTTTTTTGTCGACATATTATCAAGAGTGATAAATAACTATGACAAGGAATTGATGGCTAAAAAACAATTATTTTATGGAACAAATTTAAACCTTGCAACATGTGGTAAGAAAGTGGTGAACTAAAATTCTAACTTTCAAAGAAAATACTTCGAAAAATGAATTGTCATGTAAAAATTAATTTCTAAACAATATTCTTAACAAAACCAAAGGTATCCAATTGCACCACTTCGTTTTCAAATAGATAAAGCAAGTGGTGGCGATTGCCAATTTTTTGTGTTTCTTATTCTAGCGTGATGCCTTTCGGGATAGTTGCGACAATAGTGATGGCGAGGACAACAACAACAAAGACGAGGACGAGGAGGAGGCTAATGTTGATCCTATAGCCAACGCCACCGTCGAGGTTAATGCTAACACTCCTAAGGTCCCCAAGGCATAGTTAAGCTCTATCTTCTTTTACTTATATTTTTATTGTCTTTTGGTTTCTTAGCCTCCGAGGGGAGTCTTTTGGGCTTGTAAGAACAAATTCATCTCCCTTTGTTGGGGCTTTTAATTTTGACTTGTAGTTCTTTTTTTTTTTATCTTCCTGTATCTTAAATTTGTCTTTTAGTTTTGCATTAAGGATCCAATGTCCATTTAACCTATGTTGAGTCCGCTATCTCATACTTGACTTTAATTCCACGTTAGCAATCCAACATCCCTATAACCTATATTGGGATCCATGGTCTTATACTTGACTTTAATTTTGTGTTAGAGGTCTAATGTCCTTTTTAGCATTTTGATGATAAACTTAAAGGTGAAAATATAATAATATATGTTGTGGGACTAAATAAACATCATTCATTAATAATGTTGGACCATGGTTTCATTGTATATATAATAGTAAAAATAAAGAAGCTAACTATAATACTTCTTTAAGTTAGAAGCATGCCAAGACCTTAAGAGTTCTTGTCCTGAAAGGTGGGTAATTCTGCATGCTCCTTTGTCTAGTTCTTTCATGATCTGATATGGTCATTCCTAGTTTAGGGTAAGCTTTCTTTCTTTAGTGTTTCTCCCTTCGATGCTTGCCTTTATAAGAATGAGGTCCCTAACTTTGAACCTTTGTGGAGAAACTCACTTGATGTACCTTTGGGCTATTTGGAGTTTGAAGGTGACTTCTTTGATATAGGCCATCTCGCATTGTTCTTAGTTTAAGTCCAATTCTTGTCAGAGAAGTCTGTCATTCAAGGTGTTGTAAAAGTGCTCTTTTTGCTAGCTTGGTTCTCTTGCTTCTAATAGGATCATAGCTTCACAACCATATGTGAGCTTAAAAGGGGTTTCCCCAGTGGACGAGTAAGGAATTGTTCGATATACCCATAACACGTGGCCTAATTGTACAACCCATTCTCTTTTGGCATCCTCGAGCCTTTTGTTCAGCCTGCACAAAATCACCCTGTTAGCAACCTTAGCTTGTCCATTGGCCTATGGGTGTTCCACCAAGCTGAAATGCTATTTGATGTGGAAGTTAGAGCACATCTCTTGAAACTTTCTATCAGCAAATTGAGTTCAGTTATCCATGACAATGGACTCAAGAATCTTGAATTAGTAGATGATGTTTTTCTTTAAAAACTTCTTCATTTTCTACTCCGTGATAGTTTCCAGGGGTTTCACCTCAATCCACTTGGTAAACTAATCCATAGCAATAATCAGGTACTTCAGTTGGCCAGGGGCTTTTGGAAAAGGTCCCAAGAGGTTCTAGGCTCTACTTGCAAACGGGCCATGGGACGAAATGGTGGAAAGCTCATTTGGTGGTGTAGTTTGGATGTTAGAGAACCTTTGGCATTTATCACATTTTTGGACAAGGGTCATGGCATCTGCTAATATGTGGGCCAAAACTATCAAGCACAAAGGACCTTTAGGCTAGCAATCTTCCTTTGAGGCACAGTTCATAGGTTCCTTCATGGATCTACTAGGCTTCATTCAGGGTGATGCACTTGAGCAACAGGACAGAAAAACCTCCTTAATAAAGCTTAATGTCCAAAAGTACGTACCATGTGGCTGTTTTAATGACATTTTGGGCTTCTTTTGGGTATAAAAGGAGCTCTCCACCTCGAAGGCATGCTGCAGTCAGCCTGATCTAGCTACTTTCCTCATCCATTATCATCACCACTTCTACATCTGCTATGCCAGGAGTGGGTAGCATTTCTTAGATGACAGACCTACTATTCTTGATGGGCTGATCCGTCCTCACGTTTATAAGGTGGCATTGAAAGTATTGCCTCAACCTTTAAGCTAAGGTGATAAATGTGAAAACAACTTTTTGATCTTCTGATAATGGAACTCAAGATACTACAGGACTTTGTTGACAAAATAGACGGGTTTCTAACCTTCGTTCGTCTCCTTGACGAGGACCAAGATGACTGTTTCTTCTCCAACTGAGAGATACAAACACATAATTTCTCTATCTTACGGCCTGATTAAGATAGGAGGTATAGCAAGTGCAAGCTTCAGATTTTGGAAAGCTTCTTCACATTCTTTCATCCATTCAAAGTCCTTCCCATTCTTTAGGAGATAGGGATCTTTGAGCTAACTTGGACATGAATCTAGTTAGGACTGTAATTCACTATATCTGTTGCTGAATTACTTTATCAGGGTCCTACATGTGATCTCCCGCGGTAGGGGTCTTAACAATTATATAATCTATACTTCCATTATCTTTCCAATTTGTTCCTTTGGCACCTTGTTCATTATCTTCTGATAAGTTGCTTTTGCATTTTTTTTTACCAAAAGGACATCACCTTATAATAGTAGCTGGCTCGCTCAATTATGAAGGCAGTTTTCTCCTTGTCCTTTCGATGCATAGGGATCTGGTTATACCTGAAATATACATCCATAAAGGAGGGATATTGATAGTCGGAAGCTCTGTCTACTAGCTTATCTATGTTCGGTAGAGGGTAAGGGTCCTTAGGGAAGGTTTTATTGAGGTCGGTGTAATCTACACACATCTGTCATTTCCCCGAAGATTTCTTAACCAAAACAACATTAGAGAGCGATGTTGTATGAGTTACCTCTTTGATGAATCCGGAATTGAGAAACTCATTTACTTATTCTTCAATCACCCTTTAGCACTTTAGTCCAACCTTCCACTCCTTTTGTGGCACAAGTTTGGCATTGCGAGAAATCGATAACTAATGACAGATGAACTCCGAATTGAGGTCAGGCATATTTGCTATTGTCTAGGCAAAAAAGCCTTTGTTCTGTTATAGGAAACCAACGAGCTTTCCTCGTTGCTCCTTTGAAAGGCTTGTTCCAATCTTAATGACTTGACTGGGATTTTGTCTGACATGAACCTCAATCAATTGGCCATTGGACTATGGCCTTTTCTTCTTTATATCATTATAGACATCAAGCTCCATCATCAACATAGTTAAGGAGCTTTTCCTAAACTGAAGCGATTCCCTTCGTCTGTTTCTAAGTGCAAGCTATGGTAGCAGCTCCTTGTTGCAACTTGATCCGCATTCATTGTTACCACCTCGTTCTTCTATGTAAGGAACTACATAGCTAGGTGATGGGTGGAAATGATTGCTCTGAGGGGTAATCCACCTCTAAGAACTTGACTTTTACTCTTTTGTCTGGAGGGCTTACTCCCAGGGTGAGGTACAGTTTGGTGTGTCCCTCTGTTGTACTTTTTCTCCCGCAAATTCCACCAAGTCTATATTAAAAATGGTGAGGTTAGATGATGACAAGCCTAGATTTCAGAAAATGTATATGAACAAGAAGTCAACAAAGCTTCCTTGGTCCATGAAGATCCTCTTGACATGGGTTTTGGCAATGACCTTAGAGATCACTATAGGATCGTCATGGTTATGGATTACCCCATCTGCATCCTTATCTATAAAGTTGATTGATGGTGCCCTCAGTGATCTGTCTTCCTTCTTGTAAAATGGTCGTGATGCAACACTGAGCATTGATTTCAAATGTCCTTTTCTTATGGACCTCGCTTGTCCACCCCCAACAAATTCTTCTGAGATACTGTTGATCGTCCTAGTAATCTCACTATCCCATTTTCTTTCCTATATGGGGAATCATCTCTTTAACATTATGGATGTTCCCAAGGCGGTGATCAATCCCCTAGGAAAGGCATCCGTCATTTAGGACTATAGCTTCTCTTCTTATCATCTCTTTACTGAAACTGCAAGGATTCGCCCTATCGGGATTTTTGCACTTAATTCTGAAGTCGTCTTAGTTAGATCAACTTTTCAATAACATTTCTTTCATGTTGTGTCTGTTTGCACTGTGATAGTTGCAACACATGGACTTATCTACCTACTCTTTAGGTCGTAGGGTTCTTAACTTAAGGAGATCGAAGATTTCAGTATGGTACATCTCATCAAGGATTTTGCTCCGAGATAACTTAAGGTGAGTGTACTCGTCAAATTTTCCCCTTGGTGGTCCCCATGGGGCGTTGCGAGTACCCTTCGATTCTAGTTCTTTATCTTTCCTCCAAGATGCCTCACTTTCATTGTATGCTTTACTCTTGGTCTTCAAGACCTCCTCCATGTTGATGTACTTCTCTGAACAATTCTTTAGTTCATCTAGGTTTGCGAGAAACTTTTTTGCCAGTAATATGGTGAACTCCCTAACCGAAGTCCAACCATAATAGCATACATCGCCACGTCCTTGTTGAGGTCCTATATTTCTAGGGATTCTTTGTTGAATATCCCCATATAATCACAAAATGCTTCGTCTTTGCCTTTCTTGAAATTAATGAGGCTAGTCGAGGTCTTGGTTTGGGTCTTGCTTGTTGTAAAATAAGTCAAGAACCTCGAGGCTAGCTCAAAAAAATTATTAATAGACTTGGGGGCAAAGAGGAAAACCACTTGAGGGTAGCTTTCTTGAGGGTTGTCGTGAATGCGTGAAACATTATAGGGTAGGTACCCCCCCCCACGTGCAGCACGGATGACATTAACACTTCTAAGTGTTCCTGAGGGTCCATTGTCCCATTATAGGCCTCGACATTGGTGGGGGTCTTGAAGCCTTTTGGTAGTGTGACTCTCATGATGAAGACAGAGAATGAATGGTTGAAATGATATTGTGCCCCTTGATGGCGCGAAGGGTCTAAAGCCGCGGAGGGCTCTTACGCTCTTTATAGACCTGAATTCACTTGGGGTTTGGGATTTACCCATTGTGCCAGTTCCATGCGTGCTCCAACATATTCTTATCCACTTGTTCCTGGTTCACCACTCAGAGAAGGTCCAAGATCTGCTACTATTGTGCTGCAATCATTTTTAAAAATTCATGGTTCGTTAAGTTCTGACATACTGATGTTCTTGCGACCTGGTGCCTAAGCACTGATGAGAGGATTGGTTGTTCTTAGGCATTAGGTTCCACTCTTTGAACCACAGAGCGCACACAAGGGGCGGGGGTGGTCTGTCACGGGCTTGACTCTCACTTATGGAGGCCTTCGCCTATCTTGCGGCTGCTCGTAGTTGGTGGCTACTTTCCGGCGAGTGTTTGCCATGAAAAAGAAAGTGGGAATAGTAGTTTTTCGATTCCCACCAATAAAGCTAATGATCTATATTGAGGTGAAAGTGGTGGAAACTAGAGTTGTCAAAATGAGTCAAGTCCGATGGGTAGGTCCGAATAGCCCAACAAAAAGTACGGGTTGGGCTAGAAAAATTCAAGCTCGAACTTAATTTGGCCCGATGTAGCCTGACCCGATCTAGCCTGGCCTGTTGATCCAGGTTTTAATTATTTCTTTAATCTAATAATATACACCTAAATGGAAACTATCATTTTTTTGCTAAAAAAAATTAAAATTCAATTGACAATTGTACTAATTATCTAATTTATTTATCGATAGCAAAAAACTAAGTAACCCAAATTTCATATTTTTCACTAATTTAATTTTTTAATGACTAAATTCATTATTATATTTTTTTTAAAAAAGAATTGTCAGGATGGTGGGTCGGCTCACCCAACCTGCGGCTCGCAATGGGTTAGGTTGGGCTAGTAAAATACTAGCCCAAAACATACTTGACCCGACTTGGTCGACCCGAAAATGGCCTAGCCCGACGTGGCCTAGTTTGATTGGGTTGGGCCAACCCATTTTTCCAACTATAGTGGAAACCACCTTGGACAAATGGTTGTTCACTATTGTAGTGACTTCTCGATGCGTTGTAGTGGGGGATTTGGTATCTTTGAATATGTATAAGGAGGCAGAGAATGGGGGAGAAGATCCTTACTCTAGAGGTTGCCTTATTTATTTATAGATGAGAGTGTCTTGAGGACCAAGTAGGATGTGGGGTAGTTAATTTAGTCTTTCTATGTGCCCCCACAAACATCTAGAGGGAAGCTTCCTAGGACTTTCACTTAATAGTATGTTGGCCAATCATTAGCATATGAGAAGGAATATCCTCCTGTGGATAAGATGGTAACATCCTCTAATGGTGAGGTGTCACATCCAAATGGCTACTAGGCTTAGCCTTATTAAGCCTAATATCTAGTTTGGATCAGTCTAGGTGATGGGTGGTATCATTTTTTAATTTCCCAGAATATCATTTCATCTGATATATGAGAAACTAATTTCTTAGAGTATGGTCAGTGCCTAAGCGGGAACCCCTCCTAATAGGACTTTTTAAATACACATATATCTCATGGTCAAACCTAAAACTATATGCTTAAGAGACTCGAGTCCCTTCCACTTAGACCAACTACGTTGGTTGTGATGGGTGGTATTTGAATTTAGAATAGCGCTACTTATACACACTTACACACACATTTCACATCTGTACAATTTTTACTATATGATTTTAGTTGGTTCCATCTCATTTTCTACACATTTATAATTTAATTTTGTCACCTCAAATAAATATAAAGTGATATATACTTCTTAATTATGTACACCAAGTATTTTCTTTGAATTTATAGTTTTGGTAATAGAGAGCACTTGTTAAAGAAGCGAAAAGATGAAATTTTAAATAAAAACAAGTTATTTAATATTTTAGAAATTGAGAAAGCTTTACATTTTATTTAAAACATTCTATTTTAACTTTCTTAACAAATGTTCTAATGCATTACATACATGATTATAAATTAAAAAATCTAATTATAAATTTATAATAACTGATATTACGTACACGATTTATAATTATACATGTAAAATTATTATTCCTCTATTTTTAAATAAGTCACTTTTTTAAAAAAAATTTGTTTTAAATTATTTGTCACTTTTAAATAATCAACTTATTTTCAATTTTATCTTTATTTATTATAATTTTCATTAATAATATTTTCCTCTTCGATATTTGTTGTTTCTTATCTTTTTAAAAATAATGTTATTATATATTAACTTTTATATAAAATTGAAGTTATTTAATAAATATTTTTAATTAATATAAATAAACCTTAAACGATTATTGTTTAAGAATAGATGGAGTAAAGCAAAATAATTAACATTATTGCGCTTTTTCACGTGACATTGTTGTTCTTGGCGTTGGAGATTTGTGGGAATGCAGAGGGAATTTGTGTGATAGGATTTGTTGGTGAGAGTGGTGAGAGACTGCCCAACTCATGAATCATGATGCTCTCATGAATAAAATACCAAGTCAACTCGTGGTATGTACGGACACTTTAGTGTTGCTTTGGGGTATGTGATGACAAATTCTCTCCAGTCACATCAAGCCATGTCACCAAATAGTCAAATACTGTAGATGGCGCTTTGCCGCTTTCCTCAACTCTTATAGCGTTATGATTGTAAAATGCATGGATTTGTTAACATAAGATTTCAGCTTTGAGGATACGTTAAAAAATAAAAAATATAAATATTTATTATTTTAAAAGTTTTAAAATATTTAATATTTTTAAATAATTAATAATAAATATTATTTTTAATTATTAATATATGTCTTTAAAATATATGTTAATAATTTTTTTAATCTTTCTTTTATATAGTTTTTACTTCATATTTATATTTATTAAAAGAAGAAAGAAAAACAAAAGAAGAAAGTGATTTTTTCTTTTCATAAAAGAAAGACATAATATGCAAATGTGAAAAAACGAAATGTAAGAATAAAATTTTTTAATACTGATAAAGGAGCGCTCTAAGTTTTTCCCTTTAGATTAACGTGAATTAGATTAGTACTCGTGTAATATATAAAATAATATAAAATATCATTAATAAAATATAAATAATATTAAAATTAGTGATTTGAAGTTTTTCAAAGAAAATATAATTGGCTTCATGTTTCTCTTAATAGTTGACATTATTTTGTTCTTTATTTTCTTCCTTGATAAAAAAAAGTACTAATTAATGGTGAATTTCATCATACAAAAATTCAAATAAAATCTTATTGTATAAACTTATTAAAATGGAGCATTAACATCAAAATATGTACTTTATCTCTATGCCAAAAAAGAATTGAATAATTGAATGTTTTATTTGTTTTTAAAATTCTAATTAAGGGAAAACAAAATAAAATTTATACTGATTTGGCATTTCCAGTTGATTATTCAATTTAAATTTCAATGAATTAAATTTATTGCATTTCACTTGAATTTTGACATTTCTTGCAATTTTAATGTTAACATTAGTTACAGTTGTATTTGTAATTATAATTGGTTCTGACAATTTTAAATTTTTAAATAATTTAATTGATTCTTGCAATCGAATGCCGGAAATTAAAATTAAAATGTTGTCATTAATCATCAATATAATATATATATATATATGTATATATATATGATTTGAAAAGTTACCATGTATCATCCAATTCAACGACTAAATGCATTAATTTGTTGACATGAGGTAAGTAGAATAATTAAAATTATGTCACATGTTATTTGATATAATAATTTTTCTACAAGTAAACTGATATGACAACTGCCACATATACAAAAAAAATATATAATAAATTAATAAAAATATAATAAATCAAATGACTCCAAAAAAACAAAATATAATTAAAAAACTCAAAGAAAGTAAATCACTCTAACGAAAATATGAGGAAAAAAAAGTCATGACCTTTACATTGCAGAATTGAGTATATGTTATTTTTTTCTTCTTCTTCAAATTGCCATGAATCGTGAAGTGAAGCATAAGAGGTGATGCTGCGACGTCATTGCAAGGGCAAAGCGACGAGTTGCTCTACATGTGCAGTGCTACAAAGGACATTGCTTTTGATGCCAATTGTTATAAGGTTTTTGGCATCTGATTACTCTGTGAAGAATGTTTACATTGATGGTTGTGGTTCATTATGTTCATAATCTTTCTTAACTAACCAAATTTCATGCTTATGTTTATTATTACCTCTGTTTCATGTAGAAGTAGAATATATATTTGGTTCATGGAAGATAGAAGTCAACAAGTTGTCTTTATGGTGGTGTTTATTTTTGCTACACGAAATTCCAAACAGGCTCATTGTTACCACATATGGTTTTATTCATGACTCCACAGGTATGGGTTTATTGAAACACACTCCAATTGCTCGATAAAATACTTCTAAGAGCTAATATTGTTTTAATTCATGTTATTTAATTTTGTGACCATAATTGGCATCTATTGTCGTCAACTTGCCTAGCAATAATAACCATTATTGTTCTTTATTATTTTTTTAGAGCTAATTATTTCCTTTTTCTTGGATTTTGGGTTAGCATATTCTAATTATTCTCATATACTTATTGTAATTTTATCAATGGGGGCGTGATGAGTGTGAAAGATTTTTTAGACAATCTTATAATGTTTAATTTTGGATATAATTTTGTGATAGTATACCTTAAGACACCTGTTCTAGTTGTTTAAGGCACTTATTTCACCAATCAATTATTAAACGTTGTAGCAAATACACAATGAGTTGTTGGTGTGGTGTTGTTTCTTGAAATTGCTATTAATGGCCAAACGCACAAAGATGAAATGTTATTACTCACATATTTAAAATGATTAGGATTGACTTATGTAGGTTTAATGGTTTAAAAAATATTTGATTGATTTGTTAAAGGCAAAATTGTTACCAAGTGACTTCTAGACTCAAGAGTATTTATCCTTGATTTTTTCACTTCACTAGTACCCTCATGAGTAACTTGTAAGGTGTCCTACATTTCTTGGGCAGATTTACAATTTAAGACTCTAAAGTGTTACCAAGTGGCCTCAATACTCAAGAGGGGGGGGTGAATTGAGTAAGTAGAACAAGTTCGCAAATCTTTCGCAAATCGTTTGATAAACACTTTTCGTTGAAGCTATTGAACGATTAGAGATAAATGGATGAATGAGATTAACACTTTTACTTATAAATGTGATAGCCAAAGGAGATAATATCTAATCAATTCAATAAAACAGTAAACCAAATAAAGAGAAGGGTTTAGAGAGAACAAACACAATCGTTTATCCTGGTTCGATCACCAATCTACTTGTGATCTACGTCCAGTCCCTAAGCAACAACTTGAGATTTTCCACTATGTCTTCAAGCTTCAATGGGTGCTTGACAACCACTACAATCTTGAGCACTCAACACTATGGGATACCTCACCCTAATGCTTGAGCCTCTATTTTCAAAGGGATACCTCACCCTTACAATACTTGAGGGATACCTCACCCTCACAAAAACAGATTGAATAAGATTTATGTGTATTGAAATTCTCTGAAGAATAAGTAATACAAGTTGAAGCTTAAAGGTGTCAAGGATTCACTCAATTAAAGCCCCAAAAACAGAGATTGATTGAAAAGATCTAGAAAACGTGAATTCAATGCTTTTGTAAGTTTTTCAGACTTGTTCTCCAACCTTCAATCAATGCCCAACAACCAGATTTATAACCAGAGGCAAATTAGATCTGTTGGGATGGTTGGTAGCATTTAATGCTCTGTAAAAAGACCGTTAAAACGAGTTTACTGGTTTTCCAGATAACCGATTAGAGGTTCCTCCTAATCGGTTAGACCATTTAGAAATCAGTTCCAGGGCTTCTGTTTTGAAGAATAATCAATTAGCAAAATATCCCTAATCGGTTAGGCGTTTAGAAACCAGTTCACGTGGTAAATAAAAGGCATACTAACCAATTAGCAAGAAGCACTAATCGGTTAGGACATTTAGAAATTGATTCTGAGTTATCAAATAATCAATTAGTTGGTTATCCTAATCGATTAGGATACTTTTAGAAATAGCTTCTGTTTCTCAAATAATCAATTAGCAAGATATCCTAACCGGTTAGGATATTATAAGGAACAGCCCACGTATCTTTCAAATGGTCATACTAACTAATTAGCAAAATTCTCTAATCGGTTAGGACACTTTAGAAATGGATTCTGAGTTCTCAAATAATCAATTAGCAAGTTGTTCTAATCGATTAGGTCCTTTTACAAAATGTTTCCTGTGACATTTAAAAGCACATTAACTAATTAGCAAACATGCCTAATCGGTTAGGCAATTAAAAAAGGTGGTTCACGTAGCTTTTATAACAAATGCTAATCAATTAGTGAAAAGGTTTAATTGGTTAGGAGCAATTAGAAAAACATGTTTTGACTTGATGAATAACCAATTAGTTGGAGTTCATAATTGGTTAGGAGCTCTTAAAAAGATTTAGAACTTTGTTCTTGATCAAGTCACTAACATGTTATCCCATTAAAACATTTTAGCTCAAACATAAACTAATTTTTTTCACAAGATTAAAACATGATTTTGTAAAGCCATTTAAGTCAAGTGAAAAACCATTTGAATGAGCTTTGGAGTGAATCCTAAATACCTTAACATAATATCTAAGCCCTATGTGCTATACTTGAATATTCTTGAAGCTTGATCAATGCACATCCATCCTTTCTTGTTTGTAAACATCAAAACCAATTTCTTGAAACAATGTCAATCACATTCTCCCCCTTTTTGATGATGACAAACAACAATTGAGAAAAGGTTAGTTAAACAAAATGGAATTCACAAAAGGTATTAGAGACTTACTCCCCCTCTGTTTTTCAAGAGATGATAATATCAGAGATGCACAGCTTCCCCTTAGTTTTGGAATCCCAAGATCATGTAATTCATTTTATAATTATATCTTTTGGAAATTTACCTTGCTTTTCTCAATGGCTTTCAAGCCAAAAACCTTCTCCCCCTTTTGACATAATCAAAAAGAACTTTTCCGAAAAGGAGAGAAATAACAACATATTCTTAAGCACAAGACCAGTTTTATGCAACAACGAACCAGCAATAAGAGCAAAGGAGATGCATAGGAAGAAACTAATGTTTAGCAGAGTGCAAGTCATACCATAAAGTAGCAAAGACAAGCTAATGTTCAGCAGACTTCAAAAGATAAACAGTAAGATTAGATTAGCATAAGCATAACAAAGAAATTTAACTGCTCCATGCCTAAGTCCCATGATCTTCAGGTTGTGGAAAACGACGCTCAAGTCTATCCAAACGATCTTCCATAGCACTCAAGCGATCATAGATAATAATGTTGCTGTGTTCTTGATATGTTTGAAAAGTCGCAATCCTAGCTTCAATACTCACTTGCATGTTGGCAATGGCTTCAAGGATGCGGTCTTCATTTGTAGCACGAGCTTCTTCCATAGGCTCATCAGGTTCAGCTGCAACTGCTGGTGCTTCTTGCTTTCTTCCGTAGACCCATACACCATCTATCTTTTTGAGTTGCATGCGGTGGAAGGAGGCTAGACCAAATTTGTTGTGGGCGATTAGATCAATCACACCATCTTCTTGAAGATTAAGCTTGTATTGATCCAAGATTTTTGCAACAACCAGAGCATAAGGAAGGTCCATCATGTGCTTATCCTTGGCCTTCATCATGTAGTGCATGATGAAAAATGGCCAATTGATGTGAAGCCCTCGTTTCATAGCCCACATTAAGAAAATGTCTTCTTTTTCCACCAAGGCATAATTGCTAGCCGCGGAGCAAGAATGTGGGTCACAATATAATGAAGAAGACGGTCTTGGGGATTCAAGTAGCCAGCAGTGAGACTTTTCTTGTCTCCAATGTGAATATCAGGTCGAATCATGCTTGCAAGAGCCTCATTTTTATTAAATCCTTCCCAAGTTCTATAACTATCCATAGTAAATTTTTCCCCAGCATGAACAAGTCCAAATAAGGTATTCCAATGGGTAGGAGTTACTACTAACCTATGCCTTCTAACATCAGAAATTAAGTTGCTACCCGAAATACTCATATTGCAGAAGTATACTTTAGTAGCTTCAAGATAGTAGTACTTACTTGGAGCAGAGACAAAGGCTTTCAGGCCATGAAATTCTAAGAGGTCGGTGAGAAAAGTGAAACCCTCTTGAACGAAGAATTCCCAATCCATGTGCTTGGGCTAGATGATATTTCTAGCTTGAAATTTCAGCTTGTATGTGTGTATTTGATTCTTGTGAGATAAATATTTTCGGTGGTCCAAGCTAAGAGGAATATCAAACTCAAGGTCAGAGGCTGGAGGTACATTGGGATTTTTGGTTCGTGCTCTTTTAGGGTGAGCAGAGCTACTTGCCATTTGATGAAAATGGAGGCTAGGGCACGGTTTAGGAGAAAGAAAGTGGGAGGGAAGGTGAAAAAATGGAAGATAAAGTGGATTTCAATAGGTGAAAATAAAAGGAAAAAGATGGAATGTGAAGGAAATTGGGTTTTCTTTGGAGGATTCGGGTTGGATTTGTAGAAGGAAATGAGTTGTGGGGTGTGGGTGTGAGATGAGAAATGACGAAGAGGAGAATGAAGGAGAGAAATGAGTTGTGGGGCTGGTGGTGAATGAAGAGGAAGACGAAGAGGGGTCACGGGTTTAAAAAAAAAAAGGACCACTAACCGATTAATGAAATGGGGTAATCAGTTAGCGTGTGAGAAAAATAGGATATTTTGATTCTGGTGCCCCCTATAACCGATTAATTGGTATGTGCTAATCGATTAGAAGGACTTTAAAAAGAATTGGAGGCTTACGGATGAAAATTCTAATCGATTAGAAATATGGTTTAATCAAGTAGGATGGTATGTATTGAGAAGGTGAGGTCTCTGTTTGAGTAAATAACCGATTAGAGGAGTACTCCTAACAGGTTATTTTTGTGGGTCTCAAATATGTGGAGTCTCTGTTTGCTTTATTAACAGGTTAGGAAAGGTCCTAACAGATTATTTGTGGACACCAGAAGCTTCGAACCACTTTTATAATTGGTTATTTTCATCCCCCAACGGATTATTTCCTTCTCTTATCAGATTATGCTACTTTCCAAAACTAGAATTCCTTTAGAGATCCTGTTTCTAAGAATCAGTCACATGATATCTTTGATAATCAACTTGATTGTGCTTCCATGACATTCACTTTAAGAACCATAACTGAGCCTCAAAACTAATTCAATCCTTCTTCTAACTGGTTGTTCCACTGACAAAAACAGAAAGGCCCTTGTGAGATCAGCTCTTGTCTCACTTTCTGAGATGCAACTTATAAGCAGATTTTTCTTTGACATCTTCTGAATATTGTATTTCCACACCAGGATGAAATCTTTAAGAGATGAGTCCTTGGACCATGAATGCACATATCTTCAGCAGGAACAGATTTACAGGAAGTTTTGGGGACTTAAGCATGGATCAAGTACCTGCAAAACAAACTTGGGGGAAACTTCGATGCTTAAGTTAGTAAAAGAAAAAAAATGATTATGCAGTGAAGATGTCAGTACCAATTATGCAGCAGGCTTAAGATATGCAGAAATTTAACTTGAGCATGTATGATCCAAAATTCCGAGTTCATTTCTTATATTAAAGAAAGCTTCTTTTACCAAAGGTTTAGTGAAAATGTCAGCTAGTTGCTTAGTAGTTTCTACGAATTCAAGCATGCAATCACCCTTTTGAACATGATCTCTTATGAAATGGTGTCTTATTTCAATGTGCTTTGTTCTTGAGTGTAAAACGGGAATTTTAGACAAGTTGATTGCACTAGTATTATCACATCTTATAGGGATGTGATCCAGCTCAAGACCATAGTCTAGAAGTTGTTGCTTTATCCAAAGGATTTGAGCACAACAACTTCCAGCTGCAACATATTCAGCTTCAGCTGTTGACAATGCCACACTATTTTGTTTCTTGCTATGCCAAGAAACTAATGAGCTTCCAAGCAAGTGGCATGTCCCACTAGTACTTTTCCTATCCGTTTTGCATCCAGCAAAGTCGAATCGGAATAACCAATTAGACTACATGAGGCACCCTTAGGGTACCACAATCCCATTTGTGAAGTGCCTACTAGATATTTCATAATTCGTTTTACAGCACTTAGGTGTGATTCTTTAGGATTTGCTTGAAATCTAGCACACATGCATACACTAAACATGATATCCGGCCTACTTGCGGTAAGGTAAAGAAGTGAGCCAATTATACCTCTATACTTAGTGATTTCTACCGATTTACCTCCTTCATCCTTGTCCAAGTAACAGGAAGTTCCCATTGGTGTAGCCATTTGCTTTGCTCCTTCCATTCCAAACTTCTTGAGCAACTCCTTGCAATATTTTGATTGACTTATGAAAGTCCCATTTCTTGTTTGCTTGATTTGAAGTCCAAGAAAGAAGTTGAGCTCACCCATCATGGACATCTCAAACTCACTTTGTATGATATTAGCAAATTCTTTACATAGAAAGTCATTAGTAGCACCAAATATAATATCATCAACATATATTTGAACATGTAGAATGTCATGCTTTTTGTATTTGATGAAAAGCGTAGTGTCAACCTTTCCCCTAGAGAAACCATTTTCTAAAAGAAACTTGCTCAACCTTTCATACCACGCTCTAGGAGCTTGTTTTAAGCCATACAAGGCCTTTTTAAGTTTGAAAACATGGTTGGGCAGTTCAAAGTTTTCAAAACCAGGAGGTTGATCCACATATACTTCTTCTTGTATGAAACCATTTAAAAAGGCACTTTTGACATCTATTTGAAAAAGTTTGAAATCCATGATGCAAG
This sequence comes from Ormosia emarginata, assembly GCA_029884605.1. Taxonomy (NCBI): domain Eukaryota; kingdom Viridiplantae; phylum Streptophyta; class Magnoliopsida; order Fabales; family Fabaceae; genus Ormosia; species Ormosia emarginata. Next base: position 5,762,786 of record JAQQTP010000064.1, read on the forward strand.
CATATGCAAGTAACATTCTAATGGCTTCTAATCTAGCTACGGGGGCATATGTTTCTTCATAATCTATACCTTCTTCTTGATTATAACCCTTAGCTACAAGCCTAGCTTTGTTTCTTATTATTAAACCCGTTTCATCAAGTTTGTTCCTAAAAACCCATTTGGTGCCAATTATAGGATGATCATTGGGCCTTGGAACTAATTCCCAAACTTAATTCCTTTCAAATTGATTTAATTCATCTTGCATAGCCAAGATCCAATGTTCATCATTAATGGCCTCATTTATGTTTTTAGGTTCAACTTGAGAAACAAAAGCCATATGATTACATGCATCTCTAAGAGAATTACGAGTGATTACCCCTTTTGATACATCACCTATCACATCGTCAAGAGGATGATATCTTGATGTTCTCCATTCCTTGGGAAGATCCATGATTTGAGAGTCCTCTTGTCTTGGGGAATCATATGGGCTCTTTTCTTGCTTCTTGACTTCTTTTTCTTGATATTCTAGGTGAGTTCTTGCAAGGATCTCTGCAACATCATCAACAAGCTCCTTTCTAGGCTCGTTTGGGTTAGTTTCATCAAATGCAATATGTATGGACTCTTCTATGGTCATAGTTCGTTTGTTATAAACCCTAAAGGCCTTACTATGTATAGAATAACCAAGAAAGATTCCCTCATCAGATTTTGCATCAAACTTCCCCAAGTTATCCTTTCCATTATTTAGAACAAAACATTTACATCCAAAAACATGAAAATGTGAGACATTTGGTTTCCTTCCTTTGTATAATTCATAGGGGGTTTTCTTTAAAATTGGCCTTATCAGAGCCCTATTCATAACATAACAAGCGGTGTTAACCGCATCCGCCCAAAAATACTTAGGAAGGTTGGCCTCATTGAGCATAGTTCTTGCCATTTCTTCTAAAGATTGATTTTTTCTTTCTACAACACCATTTTGTTGTGGTGTTCTAGGGGCTGAAAAATTATGCTCAATGCCATGTTCATCACAAAACGTTTCAAATTCATGGTTTTCAAATTCACCATCATGATCACTTCTTATGGATGCAATACAAAAACCTTTTTCGTTTTGGATAACTTTAGCAAGCTTTTTGAATGATTGAAAAGCATCATTTTTGTGAGATAAAAACAATGTCCATGTAAACCTAGAAAAATCATCCATAATCACTAAGGCATAGTAATTCCCACCAAAGCTCATAGTTCTAGAGGGACCAAAAAGATCCATGTGCATGTGAGCGATTCTTCTATGCCATAACTATGAATCATTTTCTCTAGTCATAAAGCAATTAGCATCATTTGAGGAAATGTCATCAAGGCTAATCATATATATGTTATTGACCCTATGACCAACAAACCTAACTTGCTTATCATCCTTTCCCTCAATTATGCAACAAGAAGAATCAAATATAACTCTATTGCCTTTATCACACAATTGACTAATACTAAGCAAATTATGTTTAAGTCCTTCAACAAGCAAAACATTATCAATATATGATGAAGGAATCTTACCAACTTTGCCAATTCCAAGAATCTTCCCTTTGTTGTTATCACCATATGTGACATGACCATGTTTCTTGTGAGTAAGGGAGGAGAACTTGGAGCCATCACCGGTCATGTGCTTGGAGCAACCACTATCAAGATACCAATTTGAGCTCTTGGTCTTCAAGCACACCTACAACACACATTCAAGTTTTAACTTTTGATACCCAAATTGTCTTGGGTCCTTGTGTGTTAGAGTTAGACATGGTGCCTTTAGGAACCCAAACCTTTTTTATTCCAACTTTAGTGTTTATATTCTTTCTAACATTGCAAGTGGATGCACTATGCCCTTTCCCACCACAATGAAAACATTTGATAAAGGGGCTACTTGAAGTTTTTGAGGAAACAAAGAAGTTTTTATAATATTTTTGATGGTTGTTTGGATTAAATCCTAAATCGGCTTTTTGAAAAACACATTTTTGTCTCCCTAACAACACATTCAAGTTGTCTCTTCCAAAAGTGAATTTCGCAAGAGTGTTGTTCAAGTCTTCAATTTCTTTTTCAAAAGCTTTACATGATAAACAAGGTAATGATGTGGATGCATTATCATGTGAGGAACAAGTCATGCATGATGAATTAGCATCTATGAGTCCTAAGGTCTCATTTTCAATTTTAAGTTCATTTATCTCCTTAGTTAAAGTAGAAACCTTGTTTGTCAATAGGGAGATTGTTTTATTTGAAGACAAAATCATTTTAGTGAGTCTCAAAGATTCATCATGCAATTCTTGAAAGGCATCTTGCAATTCATCATAAGTAGGTGGAGGTTCTAGGTTAGAAGAGGTTACCTCGGTGTCGCTTTCTCCACTTTCTTCTCCTTGAGCCATGAGGCAAAGATGGGCTTCTTCATTTTCTGAGTCATCGGAGGAACTTAAGTCATTGTCCTCCCAAGCAATGTATGCTCTTCTTCCTTTCTTTTCCTTGGAGGGTCTTTTCTCAAACTTCTCCGTCTTTTTGAGATATATAGGACACTCCATTTTCATATGCCCCGGTTTTCCACATTCGTAGCATTTTGAAGGAGTGGAGGATCCTTCTCCTTTGTGATATGCCTTCTTTTGAGGAAAGGGTGGTCTTCTTTGAAATCCCTTTTTCTTTAGGAATATTCTGAATTTTCTCACAAGGAGACTAAGATTCTCCTCACTTAGTTCAAAATTTTCAGCATCCTCTTCACCATCTTCATCATCATCTTCAAGTATGGAAGAGGTGGCTTTGAGTGCAATTCCCTTCTTCTTTTTATCATGCTCTTCCCTTTGATTGAGCCTATTTAGTTCCAGCTCATGTTCTTGAAGCTTTCCGAATAGGGTGGCTAGAGACATTATTGATAAGTCTCTTGATTCCGCAATAGCCGTAACTTTGGGTTGCCAATTCCTGCTTAGACATCTTAAGACTTTGTTAAGAAGATCCTCATTAGGGAATGTCTTTCCCAATGAGATGAGATGATTAACAATGTGAGTAAATCTTTTTTGCATATCTTGAATACTCTCACCTTGATTCATTCTAAACAATTCATATTCATGAGTAAGAGTGTTTATTCGAGATCGTTTTACCTCACTAGTGCCTTCATGAGTTACTTGTAGGGTATCCCACATTTCTTTTGCGGTCTTACAATTTGACACCCTAAAGAATTCATCATACCCCAAGGATGTGGTGATGATGTTCTTGGCTCTCAAGTTGTATTGAACTTTCTTTTTATCATCATCGGTCCATTCATTTCTAGGTGTATTGATTTTCACACCATCTTTAGTTTATGTTGGGACAAAAGCACCATTTTCAACGGCGTCCCACACATCTAAGTCAATAGCTTCAATGAAAATTTTCATCCTTTCTTTCCAATAGGCATAACCATCCCCATTGAAATAAGGAGGTCTATTTATAGAAGAACTTTCATTTGAAAAACCATTTGAAGCCATCACTTCTCTTGAAGCTGCTAAGCTCTTTATACAAGAGTTTAGCTCTGATACCACTTGTTACCAAGTGGCCTCAATACTCAAGAGGGGGGGTGAATTGAGTAAGTAGAACAAGTTCACAAATCTTTCGCAAATCGTTTGATAAACAATTTTCGTTGAAGCTATTGAACGATTAGAGATAAATGGATAAATGAGATTAACACTTTTACTTATAAATGTGATAGCCAAAGGAGATAATATCTAATCAATTCAATAAAATAGTAAACCAAATAAAGAGAAGGGTTTAGAGAGAACAAACACAATCGTTTATCCTGGTTCGATCACTAATCCACTTGTGATCTACGTCCAGTCCCCAAGCAACAACTTGAGATTTTCCACTATGTCTTCAAGCTTCAATGGGTGCTTGACAACCACTACAATCTTGAGCACTCAACACTATGGGATACCTCACCCTAATGCTTGAGCCTCTATTTTCAAAGGGATACCTCACCCTTACAATACTTGAGGGATACCTCACCCTCACAAAAATAGATTGAATAAGATTTGTGTGTATTGAAATTCTCTGAAGAATAAGTAATACAAGTTGAAGCTTAAAGGTGTCAAGGATTCACTCAATTAAAGCCCAAAAACAGAGATTGATTGAAGAGATCTAGAAAACGTGAATTCAATGCTTTTGTAAGTTTTTCAGACTTGTTCACCAACCTTCAATCAATGCCCAACAACCAGATTTATAACCAGAGGCAAATTAGATCCGTTGGGATGGTTGGTAGCATTTAATGCTCTGTAAAAAGACCGTTAAAACGAGTTTACTGGTTTTCCAGATAACCGATTAGAGGTTCCTCCTAATCGGTTAGACCATTTAGAAATCAGTTCCAGGGCTTCTGTTTTGAAGAATAATCAATTAGCAAAATATCCCTAATCGGTTAGGCGTTTAGAAACCAGTTCACGTGGTAAATAAAAAGGCATACTAACCAATTAGCAAGAAGCACTAATCGGTTAGGACATTTAGAAATTGATTATGAGTTATTAAATAATCAATTAGTTGGTTATCCTAATCGATTATGATACTTTTAGAAATAGCTTCTGTTTCTTAAATAATCAATTAGCAAGATATCCTAACCGGTTAGGATATTATAAGGAACAACCCACGTATCTTTCAAATGGTCATACTAACCAATTAGCAAAATTCTCTAATCGGTTAGGACACTTTAGAAATGGATTCTGAGTTCTCAAATAATCAATTAGCAAGTTGTTCTAATCGATTAGGTCCTTTTACAAAATGTTTCCTGTGACATTTAAAAGCACATTAACCAATTAGCAAACATGCCTAATCGGTTAGGCAATTAAAAAAGGTGGTTCACGTAGCTTTTATAACAAATGCTAATCAGTTAGTGAAAAGGTTTAATTGGTTAGGAGCAATTAGAAAAACATGTTTTGACTTGATGAATAACCAATTAGTTGGAGTTCATAATTGGTTAGGAGCTCTTAAAAAGATTTAGAACTTTGTTCTTGATCAAGTCACTAACATGTTATCCCATTAAAACATTTTAGCTCAAACATAAACCAATTTTTTTCACAAGATTAAAACATGATTTTGTAAAGCCATTTAAGTCAAGTGAAAAACCATTTGAATGAGCTTTGGAGTGAATCCTAAATACCTTAACATAATATCTAAGTCCTATGTGCTATACTTGAATATTCTTGAAGCTTGATCAATGCACATCCATCCTTTCTTGTTTGTAAACATCAAAACCAATTTCTTGAAACAATGCCAATCACATAAAGAACTCATCATACCCCAGTTGTGGTAATGATGTTTTTGGCTCTTAAATTATATTGGACCTTCTTTTTGTCATCATTCGTCCATTCACTTCTTGGTGTATTAATTCTTACACCATTTACAACTTGTGTGGGGACAAAAGAACCATTTTCAGTAGCATTCCACACGTCTACGTCAATAGCTTTAATAAAAACTTTCATTCTTTCTTTCCAATAAGCATACCCATCCCCATTGAAAAAAGGAGGTCTATAAAAAGAAGGACTTTCATAAAAACCATTTGAAGAGGCCATCACTTTCTCTTGAAGCTGCTAAGCTCTTTAAACAAGAGCTTAGCTTTGATACTACTTGTTATCAAGTGGCCTCAAACTCAAGAGAGGGGTGAATTGAGTTTATGAAATATTTTCGTAAATCTTTCGCAAAGTACTTGTTTATCAAATTTTCGTTGAAGCTATTATTTAATTGAAGTGAATAGATAAATGTGATCGAATAAATAACTTACAAACAAACAACCTAAGATAGAAAGTATTCAAGCAAAACTAGATATCAAACTCAACTTAAGCATATATAATTAAAGCACAAAGTAAAGAGCTAGAGTTGAGAAGAATAAACACAATGATTTATCCTAGTTCAGCCACCCCTTGTGACCTACACTCAATCCTCAAGTAAATCACTCGAGATTTTTTACTAAACTTCAAGCTTGAACTGGTGCTTGAAAACCTTTACACAATGGAGCACTCACCACACCTTGGGATACCTCACCCTTTGTGCTTGAGCCTCAAAACCAGAACACCTCACCCTTTTCACTAGAGGGATACCTCACCCCCTTTACAACCTTTGAAGGATACCTCACCTTCTTTACATAAAGGGATACCTCACCCTTTACAATCTTTGAGAGATACCTCACTTTCTTTTCTCTAGAGGGATACCTCACCCCCTTTACAAAGAATCAAAGTGTTTACAAGATGAAACTCTCACAAGAGTAGATTACACAAATTGAAGCCCTATAAATCTCTTCAAGAATATCTCAAATATGTACAAAAATAGAGCACAAATGATTTAATGATGAATCTCGGATTAGAATGATTGAAAGATGTTTCTTAATTATTGGTTAACCACAAATGATGCCCCAAGATGTGTATTTATAAGTTTTTAGATCAATAGAGCCGTTGGGTGACTTTTGTGGCAACATTAAATGCCAAGAAAATAGTCGTTGGGCACTGTCAGAATGCTAGTAATCGATTACACACTCTTGGTAATCGATTACATGGCTGTATGAACGTGTTCTTGGCTTTCTGGGCAGGTTGTAATCGATTACCAGACTTGTGTAATCGATTACACGCCCTCTGACTTTCTGGTAATCGATTACATGGTTTATGTAATCGATTACAAGGCTTCTATTTAGCTTGTAATTGATTACCACACATGTATAATCGATTACTTTGCACTTTGAACACATTTTTCAAGCCCAATTAAGTCTCCGAGCCATTTTTAACATTGGGGTACTTGGACTAAACAAGATTTACAAATGTTTAACATAATTCAATATTGAAATCAACATTTCTTTAAAATATGAACTTTGAAAAACAAGTTGATTTATGAGATCTTTGAAAAACCATTTAAATATAATTGAGATACTTTGAGAGCATTTCACATTGATGTTCTAAGACCTATATCTAATATACCTCTTTTGATCTTGGTTTTCTTCTTGACTTTGTTATCATCAAAAACTTATTTGATATGCTTCAAGACATAAGCATTCACAACAATTAGAGTCAAAGATAACTCTATTTCCCTTGTCACATAATTGAATTATGCTTAGCAAGTTATGTTTGAGTCATTCTACATACAAAACATTATCAATTGAAGTAGAAGGATTCTTACCAACTTTTCCAAATCCAAGAATTTTTCCTTTATTGTTGTTCCCATATATGACATGTCCATGCTTCTTGGGAGCAAGAAATGAGAACTTGGAATCATCACCCATCATGTGTTTGGAGCAACCACTATCAAGGTACCAATTTGAGCTATTGGCTTTCAAGCACACCTACAAAACATATTCAGATTTTGGTTTTAGGTACCCAAACCTTTTTGGGTTCTTAGGTGTTAGTTTTGGGCAAAAAGTCCTTTTGAACCCATATTTTCTTTTATCCAACATGTGATTGCTTCCTAATTCTACATGTAGATGCACTATGTCCTTTTCTTCCACAATGAAAGCATGTTATAAAGGGACTACTTGACATACTTGAAGAAAAAAAGAAGTTCTTATAAAATTTTTGTTGTTTATTAGGATTGTAACCTAATCCGGCTTTATCAAGCACACATCTTTGTTTTCCAAGTATAATATTCAAGTTTTCTCCCCCAAAGTGAATTTAACAAGTATATTTTTCAAATCTTCAACTTCCTTTTCTAAGGATAAGCATGTACTACATGACAAAGATGAAGAAGGGGCATCCTTATGTGTAGAGCAAGTAGTGCATGGGGAATTTGCACCAATTAGCCCAAGAGTTTCATTTTCTTTGTTTTCTTTGACAATGAAACCATTTTTGCAAGCCTGAAGGACTCTTTATACAATTCCTCAAAGGCTTCTTGCAATTCATCATAAGAGTGTTGGGATTCAAGGGTTTAAGAATCTACCTCAAGATCATCCTTGGCCATGAGACAAAAGTTGACTACTTCATCTTCCAATTCATCCGAGGAGTCCATGACATTGTCCTCCTAAGCCACATATGCTCTTCTCCCTTTGCTCTTTTTGTTTGGCCTTCTTTCAAACTTTTCTCCCTTCTTTTGGCCTAGAGGGCGGTCCATCTTCATATGGCTAGGTTTCCTACATCCAAAGTAAGTGGGAGGTGTTGAAGTAGAGCTTTCACCCTTTACATAGTTCTTCTTTCGAGGGAAGGGTGGTCTTCTCCTATTTCCTTCCTTCTTTAGAAACCTTCTGAATCTTCTAACCAAAAGGTTGAAGGTCTCTTCATTCATCTCTAAGTCCTCTTCCTTATCTTCCTCATCATCTTCATCAATATGGGATAAGGAGCCCTTAAGTGCTAGTCCTTTCTTCTTTCTATCAACATCTTTATTTTGGTGAAGCCTTGATAATTCCATTTCATGCTCTTGTAGCTTCTCAAATAGTGTTGGAAGTGTCATGGATGCAAGGTTCCGTGATTATGCAATGGCGGTCATAGTGGGCTGCCATTCTTTGCTTAGATATCTCAAAACTTGGTTAATCAAATCTTCATTTGAATTTTTTTTTCCTAATGAGGCAAGATGATTAACTATATGAGTGAACCTCTTTTATATATCTTGCATGCTCTCACCATGATTCATTCTAAATAATTCATATTTATGTGTGATAGTGTTTATTCTGGCCCTCTTCACCTCACTAGTTCCTTCATGGGTGACTTGAAGAGCATCCCACATTTCTTGTGTTGTTTTGCAGTTAGAAATACGAAAGTACTCATCATAGCATAAAGCACTAGTGATGATGTTTTTGGCTCTAGTATTGTATTGCACTCTCTTTTTATCATCATCAGTCCATTCAGCTTTTAGCTTTTCAACTTGTTTACCATCAACAAATTTGGTAGGAACGAGGGGACCATTTTCAATGGCATCCCAAACATCAAGATCAATAACTTCAATGAAAATTTTCATTCTTTCTTTCCAATAGGTATAACTGGTGCCATTAAAAGCTAGGGGCCTATTGATTGAGGCACATTCGAATAAAACATTTTGAAAAGAAGCCATCACTTCTCTTAAAGCTATTATGCTCTTTAAACAAGAGTCTATCTCCGATACCACTTGTTACCAAGTGACTTCAAGACTCAAGAGGGGGAGTGAATTGAGTATTTTAAAACTTTTCGCAAACAAGCCTCGTTTAATTTTCTTTGAAACTATTTTCTTTGAGTTGAATGGATTTATGATAATACACAAGCTTAAATAGAATGAATGAGTGGAAGAAGAAGCAACAAGTATGCAAAAACAATAAATAAGCTTGAATGTAAAGAGATAAAGGTTGAGAAAAATTACATATAGAGATTTATATTGGTTTAATCAACCTTGTGATCTACGTCAAGTCCTTAGGATCATCCACCCAGGAGTTTCCACTTTAATCAAGCTTCACAAGGTGCTTGATAAACCCTTTATAATAGTTGAGCTCTTCTTATACTTCAAGGATCATCCACCTCTTATGTATAAGCCTCTAAGTTTCTCAAGTGATCATCCACCCTCTCAAAGTATTTACAATTAGATTGAAATAAATTTAGCTCACTCAAAGAGCATATATACAAATTGAAACTCAATGAGTATGAAGATGGATCACACTTGAAAGCTCAAAATAGAGAGTTAATGAAGATGGCTGTAATAACTCATATTAATGCTCAACAACTCTTTTCATATTGATTTCCAACCATTCTTTAATGCCCAACAACTTGTATTTATAGCCTAATAAATATTAGAGTTGTTAGGGGGTTAGTTGGAGCATTAAATGCCATCAACTAGCCGTTTATTTCGGTTTCTGACATTCGTATTTATTTGAATAACACTTCAAATCGCACACTGATAAATGATTTTGTATCATGTTATTCGAATAACCATATGGTTATTTGAATAAGGCCTTTTAAAACTGGTTTCTAAAAAACCTTGTTATTCGAATAACAAACATGTTATTCAAATAAAAAAAAAGAAAAAGCAATTCCAAGCGGGGTCAATAGTGCATTTGGAAGAATAGGTTCTTAGCTTTTAGATTCTGCCTTGTGGTGGTCATGATGGCAAGCATATATTTTATGAAAGCTTGGCCTGTGATGGTCGCGGCAGATTGAAGCGATGGTAAGCATATTATCCTGAAAGCCTGACTTGTTATGGTTGCGGCAGATCAAAGTAGTGGTAAGCATAAGTAGATCGAAATAATGACAAACATATTTTTTTGAATGAAATATCTTCTAGCAAGACTTTGTGCTGGTGATTCTCAATTACACACAAGTAAAACAAATGAAATACTCTTGAGCAACTGTTAGAGATTCTCACGAAATTCTTTGTAATGGAAGGTGAGATACTCTTCATTGTTACCACATAAGATTTTTGCTTCAAGAAAATTTGAATTGATTTCCATAATTGATGCAACAAGAAGAATGCCATAAACATTGATAAAATTAAAAAAAAAATTGAATAATGCATATAATGTGATAAATTTTGAAATTGTAAATAATTACCTTAATAGGACTAAGATTGTTTTGTAGTAGAATTTGTATTATCCTTTCCTTTTTTTTAACCTTCTATTTAGTCTTTAAATTGACTCATCCATCCTAAATTCTCTAATTCTCGAATTGTAATTTGCCACGTAATTAATGCCACAAATTGTAATTACTTAGAGGTAGGAAAGCAAACCATTTTAATTGAAAAAGGGAAAATAATAATAAACAAATTCAACTTATGCTTTTTGACAAATCCTTTGAGATTTATTTGCTTGTGCTTATCTTAATTGTTTAAAGAAAATCTTACAATGGCTAGTAGTTGTGTGTGTATATATATATATGGAGCGTATCTGAGGAGAAGAGTGTTTATTGTAAGAGGTGAGAATGATGAATATTGACTATGGGATCTTACATGAATAGTCAAGATTAGAACATAAATACCTGTGACTTTTTAAAGTGGTCACATGACCTTTAAGTAACTTTTAATCTTGATAATTCATGTACGATTGTATAGTCAAGATTTACTCATCTCACCCTCTCACAATAAAAATTTCTCTCACTAGATATATATATATTGAGACATCATTATGTATTATGATTTTGAGAATATTTTGTTATCCTCTATTGGTTGAGTTTTAATGTATCAGATTGTTCATATTTGTGATTACTAAATCAAGTAGCCTGTTAATGTACCAGATACCTACATGACATTATTTTCTATTATTTATTTTTTGATTGATTTTTTCAAGATAGAGCTACTATCAAAAGTTAATTTACCTTTTTCTGAACGAACATAAATTGTTAGTGAACGAAATGTTTTATTCATCTTAACTCTTTTCATTCGTTTTTTAGTTGAAAGTGAGAATGGTAGTAAAAGAGTGGCGATTTTTTGTGATGGTTCACATAGCTTGAACAATCCCCACGCTAGGTCTCAACAATCACTTATTTTGATCATCAAATCTTTTGTCAAGAACTAGAAAGAAACTAAAGATAACTGTTTTGTAAGCCAATGATCCTACTATAGAAGACAAATTTGATGAATTTGACCCATACATTTAACTGCAGTAAGGTGAATGACAATGGTTGTCTATTAGGGTTGACTTAAGGTAGTTGGGGTATAAAGCCAAATAATGAAATGAGGCTTTTTTTAACTTATTAAGTGTAATAATATTTTTAATAAAATTTGGTTTTTTAACTCTATGTCCATGAGTAGAGAGGATCATTTGACGTCTAATGAAAGACAATTTGTAAGGATAATGATAAATAATAGAAAGATAAAATGAGAGGAAAAAATAACAATTATAAGAAACAATTATTGAGTAGTAATTGATTATTAAGAAAGAGGGAAAGTAAATAATAATGAAAAATTAATTACAAGTAAAAAAGTGTAAGAATATGTTGGACTTTAAATTAGGCTTTATTATAAAAAATATATAATTTTATTTTCTACAATATATAATATAATATAATTAATGTGACATTTAAAAAATTATGGGGCAAAAAATAAGTTGGGGTCAAAGGCAAGTGCTTTATCAGCCATGCCTTCTAGCCAGCCCTATTGTCTATGTGACTCTGACTACTGTGTCATTATTTAATGAATTGAGGTCTCTGTCACATTTACTACAAGATAATAGATGCAATGTAAGTTTATAATAACACATGTGTAAGATTTTGTTGATAATCTTTTTAGGTTGTCTGGAGATTGAAGATTGCTCATACTCCAAATCTTGTCTGTAATAACTCATTTGAATTTGGTGAGAATGGTGGTAATGAATAGTAGTGAATACCAACAAATGAAATGCTTTAGTGAAGAAATTTTTTGACAGGAAAACATATGTAGTTAGGGTTGGAAATGGCACAATTGGTGCAATTAATTGGTGTGAATTGTATTCTTCAAAATCCACATATAATAGTACCTCTGTTATAGGTTTCTTCTTAAATAAAGTATGGATTTCTTCATATAATTTGTTTTTTTGCATAAATAGGCTTGTAATATCCTAAATATATTTATAAATATTGTTATTTAAGTCTAAAATATGATAACAAATCTTAATAATAATATAATAACAAATATTAAGAAGATAACAATTGGCATGTAAAAAAAAAGATTATAATTGTGACGACCAAGATCGCGGCGGGAGTGGCAAATAAATAAATTATTAGGAGTCACCACCAATTTTATTTAAAATAGAAAAAAAAATTGGAAACCCTTTCTTAAAAAAATGGTCCTTCAAACTAGATTGGATTCGGGAGTCGGTTATGCATAGGGAAGGGTGAAAACTTAATCCCACAGTACCCCTAACACACCCGTCCTGAGATAGTATCTTAAATCAGTTATGTAAAATTAATAAATCTCAAATTATATTTGTTTCACCCCTTTTATTTAAAAAACTAAAAAAGGACAAACAATTTGTGAAAATTTAAACTTTGGCTTGATAGAATAGAGATTCTGCTCCTATGTATCCCTTAGTGTAATGAGTAACTCAAAGTCATGTAGTTCTTTATAAAATACTTGTGGATTAAGTTAATTTTAATTTTGAAAAGACTTTTGCTTTGAAAAAAAGAATCATTAAATTGTCATAAATCAGATGATTATAAAGATTAAAAAATCAACAAGCTGTCACAACTTAGTTAATCTTATTTTATTCTTCTAAAGAAAGGTTTAATTATTTTATTTTTTTATCATTATTTTATTCTTTTTTTAACTTTTCAACCCCAAAAAGCCATTTCTAAGCCCACTTTTCAAAAAAACAAAAACTATCAGAATTTGAAAATAAAAAAACCAACACATAGACAAGCTCACGAAAAGGTAGAAAGAAAGGGGGGTATTCTAGCAGTTAGTGGCAGTTGTCGGTGTCGATTCAAGCAGCTGGGTAGCAGTGACAAGTGTGTGCAGTGCGACTGGGTGGTCTGAGTTGTCGGAGTTGACAACACGGTACGATTCAATCTGGTGCACAGTACACTAGATTTAGATTTGGATTGGCACAGACAACTCGCGGATGGCAAGAACGGTGCAGGACTTGCGAGTGTGCTGCTGTGCGGCTGGTGTGGCACGGGTACTAGCATGGTAGGTGGTTGGTCGGATCTGGAAGGCACAGTCACAATTAGCCGATGCTGCGTGTGGGTAATATGTTATGGGTTTTGGTGGTTGGTTGTTAGGAAGCTTAGTTTAATGGTGAAGGTATGGAAAGTGAAGGTGGTGAAGAGGATGAAGGTAGATGGTGAAGTAGGTGGTTATGGAGGTATGATGAAGGTAAGGTGAGGTTGAAGATAAAGTAGTGGTGTGGGTGAAACTTGGAAGGTAGTCTTTTATGGTGGTGAGATTGTTAAAGCTTAATGGTGAAGTGGGTGGAAGATTATAGAAGAAATTGGTTGTGGAGGGTGATAAAAGGTTGAAGATGAAGTAGTGGTGTAGGGTGGTGAAAGGAAGGTTGAAGATAAAGACTACGAAAGTGAAAAAAATAGCTATGAGTTTGCTATCAAAAAATTGAGTCATTTTATATATTCTTTTTATTTTTATTTTTTTTTATTTTTTTAAATGCCAGGGACAAAATTAGATGTTCACAGTTGTCCCTCTTTGCTTGTTTCTTACTAGATAAAAAAAATAAACACAGTTTTTCATTTTATCATTGTAAGGAACGAGTAAAGACATGAACTCGAATTTTGTTCGGGAACTGATGAGCATGCAAAAGACATGGTTTTATGTCTTGAAAAGTTGATTTATTTCCTCTAAACTTGATCTCTTGTTTGATTGTTGCCCAAGTATCTTGAAATAGTGAACGTGGATAATGATTTAAGTTGTTTTAGTTTGTGATTAAGAAAAATTAAGTGAAAGGAAGAATCATCACCACTATAATGTGTTTTTGCAGGAAAACACCCAAGGAAGGAGGGCCTAGAACCTTGGAAGTAAATCAAAAGCAATTTTTTCTGGACGTTCAACGCCCAGGCGCTCCAAACATAGCGCCTAGGCGCCCTTGATTACAACAAAAGTCATGCTCTGGACGTTTAACGCCTAGGCCCTCAAGACGAAGCTCCTAGGCACTCATGCTTATAACAGAAAACTACATTCTAGACTGTTAGTGCCTAGGCGCTCCAGACACAGTGCCTAGGCACCCATATTAGTATAAAAAAGGTAATTTTCCCTGACCTAAAAGGAGAAGCAGTCAGAAGGTGACAAAAAAAGGATGAATCAGTCTTGGGAATAGCGAAAAGGGCTGCTCAACCACTAGGAAGAAGAGGAATCTCTCCAAATCATTAAAGATGACTAGGGTGTTTTCTTTTCTTCTTGTGTTTTCCTACATTTGCTTCATGAAATGCTATGTTCCTTGGGTTAGGGTGATAGAACTTTCTCTTCTTATGATGTAATGACTGTTTGATATTAATTCTGATATTTCTTTCATGGTTTAGCAATTGGGTCTGCTTTATCCTTTTGATTTGTTTGTGGAATAGCTAATCACATATGCATTTATTTGAAGAACTCATATGAAATTGAGAGATGGAATATGAGTTATGCTTCTTAGTCTAATTGCTACGCTTCTGGGATGTCTAGCAATAGAATTTCATGAGTATGTGGTTTTAAGGGATTAGTTGATATTTGTGGGTTTAAGAGGGGTTCACATCTCAAGGAATTGAATGTGAATTAATTGATAGGATTTATTCGTAAACCAAATGAATGAATGATTTGAACCAAATCAATTGTCATTGCTCATAAGTTGATTAAGTGAAATCAAATCCTAACCCTGTTTATCTCTTTGATAACTCCAATTCATTATTTGTTGTGAATTTATTTCTTGCTTATAACTTTCATTTGATTTACGTTTTGTTTGAAAGAAACTTTCTCAAAACTTGATTGTAACCAAGTAGTAGAGTTGGTGAAGAAAATTGGGTTAATATCAATCCTCATGAGAATGATATATATTCTCTATATTACTTATACGAACCAGAACACTTGCTGGTGAATTAACAGGAACATAAAATAATACGAAAACAATAAAATACGAAGATCCAATGAGCTCAAAAGTAAATGACAGGAATTCAAAATGTATAGAGCCGATGCGCTCAAAATAAGTGACAAGAGCCGATGCGCTCAACAGTAAATGACAGGAATTTAAAAATGTATGGAGTCGATGCACTGGTATGCATAAAATACACTAAGAGCAAGTGCACTATATCACCAAGTAACTTGCAGCATAATAATAAACACGGTCGTGTGTCCAAGAGACACGGCCGTGCCTCCCACATAGTAGCTTTATTGAAGTTAGATAAGGTCGTGTGAGCTTGATAGAAGCATTTTTTGAGTTAGACAAGGCTGTGTGACAAAGAGACACGACCTGTCTCTTACCTTTATGAAAGTCATAGCTCTTTTTCTTAGCTTTCCAATGCCACAGGAATCACTTCGTTTCGACTTCCGTAGCTCAAGTTATGCTCATTTTATCGCGCAAAGGTCAAAAACTCTGCGAATCTTCGCCATATAAATTCCAAGCTCAACTCCATTGTAATGAATTCATCCAAAGCTTCATAGAATCATGTCAAAACACCTTTTTTGGACCTAAAAACATAGAGAATGACTAATCATGAGATACCATGGATAATTAGATTAAATGTGGCATAAATTTCAACATAAATCCATCAAAGCACACCTAAATCTATTTCAAATCAAGCACAAGATGTGTGTATTTTATCCACACAACAACTCCCCAACACTTGAGCTTTGCTTGTGTTCAAGAAAAGAATAGGAATAAAAAAAAAGATTAAACTCAGCGTTAAGAAACATGAATCAAGGGAAATTCCACATTATAAAAAACTTCAAGTTCAAGTTTAGTAATCAAATCCAATCCAGCAAGATCATTTAGCACTTAAAACAATTAGAGGCTTAGGTCTAGCTTGCATCTTTTTTTCTTTCCAACCAATTGAGATAACTCATCTTTCCATCGCTCAAGTATTTAAGCACAAAGATATCACTCAAATTTCCCTTAAAAAATGTATTATCATAGGCTTAATTATCAATCTCATCCATATTTCCAAGTTCACATACAATACAAGAATCAAAAGGACTTTCTTTGGTTGTAACAGGACCAAGGGTATAAAGAATGGTAGGGAAAAGATAAATAAGTGACTGCGGGATTTAAAGGATGTAAATCCAAGTGCAGGTTGTCTCAAGTAATAAATTTTTCGGGAGTTCGAGGTCGATCCATAGGGAATTGATGAAGAGAAATTATTTAAGGTAAGAAAAGGATTTGTCACAATATCAAAAGTAATAAAAGATGTTCACAAATGAATTTAAGAACTTGCTTGGGTTAAGAGATCCACTCTTGGTAATAAATTAAAGGCAAGATTATTTCTCTTTATAACTCAATTGAAATCCACACACAACGGAGGTTCCAATAGGAAAATATAATATTCAAAATTCAATTAAATATGTAATCATATTATGATTCCTTTAATTATCTACCAATATTTGTAAATGAGTTCAAGCATTCACCGTGCCATTCCTATTGTTTACAATAAATCAAGATCTCCATTATACAAAGAAGGTTTCTAAATTGATTGGAAATAAAATACAACACATATAATGTCTATTTGATAATATATCATTTAAGCATAAGAAATAGAATAATCTAACCTTATTTCATTACCCAGAGCTTCACTCTTTCACCCAAGCAAGATGAAGATTTAGTTACTCATAGATAAGAAGAAAGAAAGAGAGAAAAAGAAAAAGATGAACATAGCTTCAATTTAGAGCAAGAGAAAATTACAACAAAGAAAAACAATAAACAAGCATAACTATAACTTCTAAAAACTAAGCCTAACAACAAGAGCACAAAATGATCAGCCAATGGTGCCTTTTATAGAGGATTAGGGATACAAAATGACAAGGGGACTGATTAAGAGTAGGTGGATGAGTGGGTGAATGAGTGAAAAATGCCAAATGGTGAGTTGGTGAGTGGAAAATTATTGAGATTCTTTGTCTCCGAAATCATTCAGTGCTGATCTCATGGATGCCATCAGAATAAAGCAACGTGGTCTTCATGAAAGTTGTAGCATTTTATCTTAACTTTTCAAAGCCACTAAGATCACCAAAAATTTATCCTACAACCCAAGATATGACCAAATTATTGCAAACTGTTCAGGCCCAGTTTTAGCACCTCTGTTTTGACTTCAAGACCCAATATCACCTCCAAGCTATCCGAATGAGCTCTTATGTTCTTCATGAAAGTTGTAGATATGGGTCTTCACTTTCAAATGTCTAAATTTCAGCTGAAGATAATTCCTACAGCCTGAGTTATGCTCTGATTACTGCACACTGTTCAGGTTCCAATCACAAAACTCGTACTCTGACCTCCAAGCCCATTTAGCTTCACTAGATGTCCGAATTTTACCTGGAGCTCTCATGAAAGTTATAGAGCTATCTCTTATCTTTCCTACAAGGTAAGATACATAATTATTACACATCTAGAACTCAAGATATGACTGAAATACAAAAATAGTGTAAGACCCAAATAATGCTGAAAAAATCAATTAAGTCAAATTTGAGTCCAAACTTACAAAACATAACCAAGCTCAATCAATTAAGTACATGAAGAGTATAAATGACTAAAAATGAGAGTTTATTAATGTATAAAATATGTGATTATCAAATTCTCCCACACTTAGTTTTTTTTGCACTCTGGGCAAAACACATAAGACCAAAGTTAGGAAACAAAGAAAAAAAAATAGACTCAAAAACTAAAAACTCTAAAAGATTCGATGAAGCAAGAAGAGCAATCAGATATTTAAGGAATCAAAGCATTAATGAGGTAACATTTCTTCACATCTCAAACCAACAAGCAAGGAAACTTTAGTTGAAAAGAATGAATCAAGAATGATAGATCCTCACAGAATTCACTCTCAATCTCTCAAGTGTTTAAAAGGTAAGTATTTCACTCTATTCAACCCATGAACAATTGCACTACCATAAGCTTGCTTATCTTCTACTTCTCCGCTACTCAAAACACATGCATACAAAAATCAAGAGGACTTTATTCAAGGTTGTAATGGGGTCATGGTAAAGGAGAGGGGATAATATGGATATGAGAAGATAAATACCAAAGAGAATAAAAGAGCATTATGGTACAGTTAGAGTAGAGAAAATGTTTGAGAACATTCATCATAAAGGACAATCACCAATATTTGACTAATATTTTGTTAAAGATCAATCCCAAATTAGTGAATTGAATTCATTGTTAGGCCTGAACCTTCTCATTTTCTTCTTGTTGTTTCCAAGCATCCACATTTATTCTAGACTCAGATAATTCTTTGATTATAACAGTGATCAGTTCTTTTTTTTTTATCATTTTGCATACACACCCCCACACTTATTCAAGAACAAAGTCAATGCTCTTTTATTCCCTAAGATTGGGTCAAACATGTTTTTTTTAAGACATGTAATGAGCTAATAAAAATAAGGAATGGTCAAATAAGCTCAAAAGGATTCCACAAGGGAAAATATACAAGGATGACTATTTGGTCAAAGTAGCTATTTCAAAATGCCTCAATCATATTTATGTATGCATGTGAAAATGTAGCCTAAAAAAGAATCAAAGCAAGTTCTAGAGTAACAATTTCATGAGTGAAAATCACATAAAAAAGAAGAGAATAATACAGATATTCAATCCATTAATCAATAGTCTCAAAATCTCACAAGTTATATTTCTATTATTCTCAATCCACTATATCAACATTCATATCCAAGCATGTGATTTTTAAGAAAGAAGACAATTTATGTTAAGATCCAAGAATCCATTTGCTACTTCTGCACAAAATAATTATCTCATCAACTAGGATGCGTCTCAAGAGTAAAATTACCTACAAGGCAAAATTTACTCCTTACTCTGCCATCCTTAATTGGTTTTACTATGAATAGGTTTCTGATAGTCATATCACTAAACATACTTCCCAATTTAGATGCGTCGCAGGAGTAAAATTACTCCTTACTCTGCCATCATTCATTGGTTTAGTAAGTTCATGACAATCATATCATACTTCTCCAAAAAAAAAATTTTTTTTTTAGTCAACTATCCTTCCCCCCAACTAGATCACAATATTGTCCTCAATGTTAAAATATAGATGAGTAAAGGATAAAAGATATTACCTGTTGGAGAAATCTGACACAAATTTAAACAAAAACAAAGTACGATAAATAAAATCAAAGGTAAAGAAAAGTTATAAATGAAGTATCAAATCTGGCTTTCTTTTCATCCTGCTTCCCTCACTGCTTCCTGCTGACCAATCTATCTGAGCTATTGCTGGGTCAGGTTTATAAACAAAAGCTTCTAATTTATCAATCAGAGATAAGAAGTTGTCTTGCTGAAGGTGTGATAAATTTCTGTTCCACAGCATGGTCAAGAAAAAGTAACAAAATATCAAAGAAATTATTTACATTCAACAAACCTATGGGTTTATGGTGGATGTTCAGTTGGGCCCAAGAGACAATTTGAAAAACTTCTTCCAAGGGACCAAAATCACTTGGTAAGGTAATGAATGCATCAGAGTTTTCAAGCATTATCTTCATTCGTTCATGCATTGATGATACCTTAAGTTCCTCCCCAATTGTCTTTCCAGTGATGTTCTGTTGAGCTAAAGATTCAGGAATGACACCTAAAACCTGACTTCCTCCTATATATGCAGCAAGTGATACAGCCTCCATCAACCCACGACAACCTCCCTCATATACAAGATGAATATTCTTCGCAGCAAGTGATTGACCAAGAGTAGTAGCTGCGTTTATAAACTCTAAACCCTTCCTATACTTAGACCCATAAAATACACAGATATTTTTAAGTTGACGAACAGAAACACCTTCCATTTCTATACTCACCTTCCCCTTGAATGATTCTGAGTTGGAAGAAAATAGAGAAAATGGAGTGTTTAAATAGGAAAAAGAATGGAAAGGATAATAATAGCACCTATAAGGGTAGGTTGGTTGTTATCAGAAAAGTTTGAAATTAAGAAACACAGAATCTTTTTTTTTAATTTTTTTTTTTTTTTTTTTTATTTTTTTATTTTTTTTTTTTGTTTTTTTTTTTTTTTTTTCTACTTCAAGAAAACTATCAAGGTAAAGAAGTCTAGAAACCCCTGAAGGACCCTGCTCAAAGGATCGTCTGTCCAAAACCAAAATACAAAAAATCATACAAAGATAAAAGAAATATAATAGCAAATGATGACATACCTTTATGTATAGTTTTTATGGCGTATCTTTATATTGTGCGTCATGAGTGTAGTAGTGGTATATCTTTATACTGCGTGTCACCAGTGCAGTAGATACTCACGTCTGTTTATTCGAAGAAAAGAGAAAGAAGAAACCATTGTGGGTTTCCATCCTGGGTCTGGAACCTGGAGAGCTCATACTTGGGTTCGTAACATCAACGAAGATGCTAAAATCTGAAACCCATAATGTCCAAGATCCAGAACGTCCCATCCCAGGACGCTGAGAGCCCCTTCTAATAAAAGAGAGGATCAAGCTCAGATGCCTCATATGCTTTGGCAGCCGCGGGTTACTTCTCACTAATAACCAGAGTGGGACGCTTCTGTCTGTCCATCAACTCCATAGTGCCTAGATGGTAAACATTGGGTTATGGAGTGCAGCTCTCTACAGAGCATAGTACTTGAACCTTTTTTAAGGACCAGCGTGCAAAGGTTCACCCGGGTCAATGATGGGTCAGCCAAAGGCTGGGGCTCCACAACTAATTAAAGTCATGGTACTCCTTCCGGATCGCCCTTGTTCAAACATTTTTTTCTTTTTTTTTTCTTTTTTTTTAAGAAAACATGAAGAAGAAGAAAAAGGTAATATATACAGATTGTTGTGGATATGATTCACATCTGCCTCTGGTTTAACGTCCAGTAACGACTTAAACGCCTTCTATGAGTCGAGGATAAGCTTCCCATCCAATTTTCTTATAAATTGGCAAACAGGGTCTTTTAGAGTCAGATTCCCAAGACTGTAGCGTTTTTCTTCATCTTTGAAGAGATTCCACAAATTAAGAAGTTCACGATGCACCAATCCACAAGAATGCATCTCAAGAGTCAATAAGATATCATCTAATGACTCCTTACTAAGTCTATTCTTAATGAAGAAAATTTTATTTTCTCTGTTTGTGGAAATCATCCCCAAAGAATGATATCGCTTGTTACAATTCCATCGTCCACATTTGTGACAGACTTGCAACCTTTTTGCTCTTCTCCTTTTAGAATACGAACTTCTTCTAAGACCTGGCATGTATGGGTCAAATGAAATTGAAGATTCAGCTGCTAGTCGGACCTTTGCTTCAATTATGCAGCGTACATCTTCTGGTATACCCTTGTGCATTAACAATCTCAATCTTTCACATCTAACTTTGTAGATTTTTTTCAGAGCATTTTGAGGGAGAGAAGGAAAATGTTTTCTCAGGTTTGAAAGAATGACATCCATTTTAAAGGAGAAGAAGGATTCAGTAATTTTGGGAAATTGAAAAACAAACCAACTTGAGAGTCACAGAGTACCGTTATCCGCCACTTAACCAACACCACAAAGAACTGCAAAAACAAGGTAACAAAATTAGAGTGAATTCTATTCATAATAAGGATCAAAAAGAGAGATGAATTCTACCTCATCAACTTAGTTTTCCAGAAATGGTTTGAGCCTTTGTCCATTGACTTTAAACACATTACCATTCCTAGGATTCTCAATATCTACGGCCCCATGAGGATACACATGTTTGACAACAAAAGGACCACTCCACCTAGATCTCAATTTTCCAGGGAATAGGTGCAGGCGAGAATTATAAAGCAGAACTTTTTGACCAATTTCAAAAGATTTTCTCAAAATTGTCTTGTCATGAAAAGCTTTTGTTCTGGCTTTATAAATCTTTGAGTTCTCATATGCATCATTTCTCAATTCCTCAAGTTCATTTAATTGTAATTTGCGTATCTTGCAAGCATCATCAAGATTTAGATTGAAAGCTTTAATGGCCCAAAATGCTTTATGTTCTAATTCTACAGGCAAGTGACAAGGTTTTTCATAGACTAACCGATAGGGTGACATGCCCAAAGATGTTTTGAAAGCAGTACGGTAAGCCCAAAGTGCATCGTTTAGTCTTAAAGATCAATCTTTACGATTTGGGTTAACCATTTTTTTCAAAATTTGTTTAATCTCCCTATTTGCCAATTCAACTTGTCCATTTGCGAGGTGATGATAAGGGGGTGGCAATTTTGTGTGTAATACCATATTTTTTCATTAAAGATTCAAATAGTTTATTACAAAAATGTGTTCCCTCATCACTGATGATAGCTCGAGGGATTCCAAATCGACACAAGATATTTTCTTTTAAAAATTTGAGCACAGTTTTATGATCATTGTGTCGGCATGGAATCGCCTCAATCCATTTTAAGACATAATCAACTGCAACCAAAATATACACAAATCCAAATGAGGATGGAAATGGACCCATGAAATTAATTCCCCAACAATAAAAAATTTCAATGACAAGGATGTGGTTCAAAGGCATCATGTTTCTTTTTGAAATTGAGCCCATTTTTTGACAATTTTCACAACTTTTGCGAAAAGTATAGCAGTCCTTAAATAAAGTAGGCCAATAAAATCCGTACTGCAAGATTTTCACAGCTGTTTTCTTTGAAGAAAACTGACTTTCACATGCTTCTGAGTGACAAAATTTAATGACACTACCTACCTCACTGTCGGGCACACATCTCCGAAAGATTTGGTCAGGACAATATTTGAACAAGTATGGGTCATCCTAATAAAAAATTTTCACCTCTGTCAAATTTTTTTTTTTATCTTGGTGCGTCCATTGAGTTGACATCTTTCCTGTTACAAGAAAGTTGACTATGTTAGCAAACCAAGGCATGGAATTGACAGAAAATAAAAATTCATCAGAAAAAGAATCATTGATGGGTGTGCTATCAAAAGGTGAGCCTATTATAAGTCTGGACAAATGATTAGCGACAACATTTTCGGCTCTTTTCTTATTTTTTATTGTGATGTTGAATTCTTGAAGCAACAAGATCCATCGTATCAATTTTGGTTTGGCATCCTGCTTAGACATCAAATATCTAACAGCTGTATGATCGGTGAAAATCATAATAGAAAAACCAATAAAGTAAGATCGAAATTTGTCCAGTGCAAAAGTAACACCAAGTAGTTCTTTTTCAGTAGTGGTGTAATGTGCACTATTTAAAGTTCTACTTGCGTAACAAATCACATGAGGCTTACCTTCCTTTTTTTGGCCTAAAACAGTGCCCATAGCAAAATCACTAGCATCACACATTAACTCAAAAGGCAAAAACTAGCCAGGAGATTGCATGATAGGGGCAGATGTCAGAAGACTAATTAATTTTTCAAAAGATTTTTGACATTCTTGAGTCCAATCAAATGGTGCATCTTTCAACAGAAGACTACATAATGGTCTATATATGACACTAAAGTCCTTTATGAATCTTCTATAAAATCTTGCATGTCCTAAAAAGGAACGAACTTCTCTGACTGTTTTTGGGGAAGGCAAATGAGCAATTGATTCAACTTTGGCCTTATCAACTTCAATTCATTTAGAAGATATCACATGACCTAACACTATTCCTGAGGTAACCATGTAATGACATTTTTTCCAATTTAACACAAATCCTTTTTCTTCACTTCTTTTAAGAACTTTTTTCAAATTATCAAGACAATTTTCAAAAGAATTTCCAAAAACTGTCAGATTATCCAT
Source organism: Ormosia emarginata (assembly GCA_029884605.1). Taxonomy (NCBI): domain Eukaryota; kingdom Viridiplantae; phylum Streptophyta; class Magnoliopsida; order Fabales; family Fabaceae; genus Ormosia; species Ormosia emarginata. Next base: position 5,786,946 of record JAQQTP010000064.1, read on the forward strand.
GAAAACCTCTAAATAATGCTCAATCATGTCACTAAAAATGCTTAACATGCATATTTGAAATGTTGTCGGAGCATTACAAAGTTCAAAAGACATTCTTCTATATGCAAAAGTACCAAAGGGACATGTAAAAGTGGTCTTTTCTTAATCTTCCAATGCAATTGATATTTGATTATAACCTGAAAAACCATTAAGAAAATAGTAGTATAGATGTCCTGCTATCCTTTCCGGAATTTGATCAAGAAATGGCAAGGGGAAATGATCTTTCCTAGTAGTAGCATTTAATTTTCTAAAATCAATACACATACACCAACTAGATGAGACTCGCGTAGGTATTAATTCACCTTTATCTTTTTCAATCACTGTTATTCCAGATTTCTTAGGCACAACTTGTGTCGGGCTTACCCATTGACTATCAGAGATAGGATAGATAATTCCAACATCAAGCAATTTAAGGACTTCAGCTCTAACTACCTCTTTTATGTGTGGATTTAATCTTTTTCAAGGTTGTTGAGAAGTTTTAGTATTATCCTCTAAATGTATTCTATGTGTACAAATTAATGGATTAATACCTTTTATGTCCTTTAATGTCCATCCAATTATACTTTTATGTCTTTTAAGTACTTCTGTTAATATACCTTCTTGTTCTTCAGTAAGAGACGAGGAAATTACCACTGGAAAGTTTTGCTCTTCTCCCAAAAATGTGTACTTCAACCCAACAGGTAATGACTTTAGTTCTGGTGTGGGTACTTCTTCATGGGCATTATCATTCATGGGTTTTAGCTCTTCAAATCTTGGCTTCCATCCCTTGTACTCCATTACCTGTGTACAATCAAGCAAAGAGCATATTTCAGAGATATCATCTTCTAGTTGCATGCCTGACTCAAATGAATTGACTAAACAAATTTCTAATGGGTCAGAAGAACTCCTTGTTTGAAGATGATCATCTATAATGGCTTCAATTCCTTCAACTTCCTTCTTTTCATCAAGGACTTCCTTTAATTGCTTGCACATGTTAAAAACATTGAGCTCCAGTGTCATGTTTCTAAATGTTAGCTTTCACTACTCTATTTCTAAAATTTATCAAAGCATTTGATGTTGCTAAAAATGGATAGCCTAAAATAACAGGAATTGACTTGCAACTATTAACCATAGGTTCAGTATCCAAGACAATAAAATCCATAGGATATATGAATTTATTAACTTGAACTAACACATCTTCCACTGTTTCTCTTGGAATTTTAATTGATCTATCGGTAAGCAGAAGAGTTACAAAAGTTAATTTTAACTCACCCAAGTTGAGTTGCTAATAAACTGAATATGGAAGCAAATTGACACTAGCACCAAGATCAAGTAAAGCTTTTTCAATTTTATGTTCTCCAATAATGCATGAAACTGTAGGACAACCAGGGTCTTTATATTTCAACGCATTATTATTTTGAAGAATGGAGCTTACCTGTCCAGCCAAAATTACTTTTTTTTTTCACATTTAGTTTCCTTTTAATAGTGCACAAGTCCTTCAAATATTTGGTATAAGAAAGAATCTGTTTGATAGTATCTAACAGAGGAATATTGATCTTTACTTGTTTCAAAATTTCAAAAATTTCAGTGTGGTGGTCCAATTTCTTTGGATTATTCAATGCTTGAGGAAATGGGGGTGAAGGCGAGAGTTTAGTCTCCTTTTGGTCAGCTTCTTCATTTTCTTGGGCAATTGGTTCATCTTTTTTCTCACTAGGTTTGGGAATTTATTTTTCAACAACCTTTCCACTCCTAAGAGTTATCACTGACTTGACTTGATCCATTTGTTTGTTTTCTGAACTCCTCATTTAGACTGTACTGACCATTGGGATTTAGTTGAAGTTAAGAGGGAGATTTTCTTTTCTCGTGAATGGTGAGTGCAGAAGAAAGTTTAGCAAGAGTGTCTTTTATGTCATTCATGGTTTGATTGTTTTGTTTATTAATGGCCTCTTGCTTTTCTATGAATGCATGCAGTGTTTCTTCAAGGTTTTTCCTATATGGTGGGACATAAGGTGCATATCCTTGAGAATTTTGAGAGTCCTATTGTGCTTGAGGAGGTGGTGGTTGCACAAATTGTGACTGATTATTATTCCTCCAGCTGAAGTTCAGGTGATTTATCCATCCTGGATTGTATGTATCTGAAAAAGAAGAAATAAATGACTTTTTAGAATTATTCATTGCATTTACTTGCTCATGTACAACTTCTTTAAAAATAAGAATATTGGGACATTCATGTGTTGAGTGTCCTAAGTCATCACAAATGTCACAAATTTTTTCATTTTGCACAGATTTGATTTCTTTTGTTTTTCTTAATTCCATGGCTTCAACATTTCTAGCCAAACTAGCATACTTAACATTTAGATCTTCATCTTGACGAAGGTGATATTTTTCTTTATTAGCACTTGAAAGGTTAGATCTAATTGAATTTTCATAAAGGTTAGTACTATGCCAAGATTGAGAATTTTCAGCCAACTAGTTCAAATAGTCTCAAGCTTCATCAGGTTCTTTATCAAGAAACTCACCATTGCACATTGTTTCCACAAATTGTTTAGTTTCAGGTGTTAAACGTTCATAAAAGAAACTTATAGTGCGCCATTTTTCAAAACCATGATGTGGGCAGGAATTTAACAAATCTTTAAACCGTTCCCAACATTGAAAATATGCTTCATTTGAATTTTGGGAAAAATTTTGGATTTGTCTTTTCATAGCATTGGTTTTATGTGTTGGAATTAATTTCTTTAAGAACTCACCTTGTATTTCTTGCCATGTGCCAATTGATCTTGGTTTCAAAGTGTTAACCAAGATTTTGCTTTATCTTTTAAAGAAAAATGAAACAATTTAAGCTTAACAATCTCTTCAATGCAATTTTGGTCATTGAAAGCAATACATACTTTCTCAAATTCTTTCAGATATGAATATGGACTTTCAGATTCTAAACCATGAAAATTAGGAAGTAAAGAAATCATACCTGGCTTAAATCTAAAATTGTTGGTGTTGAGTGGAAAGATAAAACATGATGGACTAGAATTTAGAGGTTGTTGCAAATATTCACGCATGATTCGCAATGGTTGATTTCCATGTTCATCATGTACACTTTCATTTTCAGCCATTGTATCAATTGTGTGTGATTGTCATTCAAACAAATCAATATATAAAGTACCAGGATTAATTTTAACTAAACGACCAGAATTTAAATCACGATATCAATTAAGCATAAATAAATGGCTTAACATAGAAAAAATAATGTACAAGTCGGTAGTTTACACCAACCATTAAATATTAACAAGGATGTGGTATAAACTAACCCCCCAATAAATATTAACAAGTAAAATGTTAGATAATTAGAGAGTTAATAATTAGTAAGTTAGAAAGTGCAGAAAGTAAAATGCAGAAAATAAATTTAAAATATGAAAACCGGAGAGAGGCAAAGCCCCACAGAGCCGGTGAAAGAGAAGAGAAGAAGAAAGATTATTTCGTTATATTAGAAAGCAATAATAAATAACAGAAATTAAAAAGTTAGAGTGTAAAAAATAAAAGTTAGTAAGCAGAAATTAAATGACATAAATTAAAAGTTAGTAAGAAGAAAATAAATGACATAAATTAAAAGTTATAAAGTTAGTATATTAGCAAGTTAGTAGGTTAGTAAGTTAGATAGTTAGAAAGTTAGAGAGTTAGTAAAGAAACCGAAGGATCGGCAAGCCAATCTTTTGCTCCGGTGAGGGAGAAGAGAGAATAGATTTTATTAAAGAAAAAGAACCTCAATAAATTAAAACTTCTAATCAAGTCCTTGGCAACGGCGCCAAAAACTTGACTGCGGGATTTAAAGGATGCAAACCCAAGTGTAGGTTGTCTCAAGTAATAAATTTCTCAGGAGTCCGAGGTCGATCCACAGGGAATTGATGAAGAGAAATTATTTGAGGTAAGAAAAGGATTTGTCACAACACCAAAAGTAATAAAAGATGTTCACAAATGAATTTAAGAATTTGCTTGGGTTAGGAAATCCACTTTTGGTAATAAATTAAAGGCAATATTATTTCTCTTTATAACTCAATTGAAATCCACATACAACGGAGGTTCCAATCGGAAAATATAACATTCAAAGTTCAATTATATATGTAATCATATTATGATTCCTTTAATTATCTACCAACATTTGTAAATGAGTTCAAGCATTCACTGTGCCAATCCTATTGTCTACAATAAATCAAGATCTCCATTATACAAAGAAGGTTTCTAAATTGATTGAAAACAAAATACAACACATATAATGTCCATTTGATAATATATCATTTAAGCACAAGAAATAGAATAATCTAACCTTATTTCATTACTAAGAGCTTCACTCTTTCACCCAAGCAAGATGAAGATTTAGTTACTCATAGATAAGAAGAAAGAAAGAGAGAAGAAGAGAAAGATGAACATAGCTTTAATTTAGAGCAAGAGAAAATTACAACAAAGGAAAACAATAAACAAGCATAACCATAACTTCTAAAAACTAAGCCTAACACCAAAAGCACAAAATGATCAGCCAATGGTGCCTTTTATAGAGGATTAGGGATACAAAATGACAAGGGGGCTGATTAAGAGTAGGTGGATGAGTGGGTGAATGAGTGGAAAATGCCAAATGGTGAGTTGGTGCGTGAAAAATTATTGAGATTCTTTGTCTCTGAAATCATTCAGTGTTGATCTTATGGATGCCATCAGAATGAAGTAACGTGTCATGAAAGTTGTAGCATTTTGTCTCAGCTTTCCAATGCCACCAAGATCAACCAAAAATTCTTCCTACAACCCAAGATATGGCCCAATTACTGCAGAATATTTAGGCTCAGTTTCAGCACCTCTGTTTTGACTTCCAGACCTAATATCACCTCCAAGCTATCAAAATGAGCTCTTGTGTTCTTTATAAAAGTTGTAGATATGGGTATTAACTTTCAAATGTCCAAATTTTAGCCCAAGATAATTACCACAGCCCGAGTTATACTCTGATTACTGCACACTATTTAGGTTCTAATCACAAAACCCGTACTCTGACTTCCAAGCCCATTTAGCTTCACTAGATGTCTGAATTTTACCTGGAGCTCTTCATGAAAGTTGTAAAGCTCTCTCTTATCTTTCCTACAAGGTAAGACATAATTATTACACATCTAGAACTTAAGATATGGCTGAAATACAAAAATAGTGTAAGACCCAAATAATGCTGAAAAAATCAATTAAGTCCAATTTGAGTCCAAACTTACAAAACATAACCAAGCTCAATCAATTAAGTACATGAAGAGTGTAAATGACTAAAAATGAGGGTTTATTAGTGTATAAAATATATGATTATCAATAAGGATAAAGAATACTCATAGATAAATCGATACAAAGCAGAATCAGGTTGAGAAGATGATCAATAGAGAATGATGCACAAGAATATAATCAATTCTCACTTTCAACCCAATATTATCATTATTCTTCACCAACAATCCTTTTCTTTTTTTTTCCTTTTCCATTTTTTTAACCCTTGAGGACAAAAGCACCTTTTCAAGACCTTTCAATTAACACATTAGATGTTCCAAAGAATTCAACCTGATTATTCAATTGGGTATTCAAAGAAATCAATTTCAGACTCAAATGGGGTAACAAAGGGATTATTTTATCAATACAACTCTGAAAGTCAAGAAAGAATTAAGCCTAATTACCTTAATCACATTCAAGTCTGCATGTGAATCATTACAGCCTCAACAAGATATTAAAACAAGTTGTAGCGCACATCTATCAAAAGAATACTCACTCCATAAGAAAAATAGGATTTTGATTATGAAAAATCCAATCATTAAAGTGTTACCAAGTGACCTTAAACTCAAGAGGGGGGTGAATTGAGTTTATAAAATATTTTCACAAATCATTTGTAAAAGCTTTGTTTATCAATTTTCGTTGAAACTATTAATCGATGGAAATGAATGAATAAATAAGATAGATAGATATTGCACTCAAATGAACTAGACAAGAGAGATAGTATTCAAGAAAATCAATAAAACAGTGCACAATATATAGAAGTTGAGTTAGGAAAACAAATACAAAGCTTTATCATGATTCAGCCACCAATCTATTTGTGGCTTACGTCCAGTTCTCAAGCAACCACTCGAGATTTCTACTATACCTTCAAGTTTAAAAGCAGGTGCTTAACAACCTTTACAAATTGGAGCACTCAACACACCTTGGGATATCTCACCCTTGTGCTTGAGCCTCTATATTTAAGGGAAACCTCACCGTAACTATTTTGAGATATGCCTCACCATCTCTTTATAGATTATACAAGATTTAGATGAAGGAAACTCTATCTAGAGTAGATATTACAAATTGAAGAACTATAGTATTAAGGATTCACACTTTGAATATCAAAACAGAGTATATGATGAAATGATGAGAAAACTCATATTTAATGCTCAAGGATGTTTTTCAGAATGTTTTCCAACCCTTAATCAATGCCTAAACACTTTCATTTATAGCCTATGATATTTAAGAGACGTTAGAGGTTGTTAGGAACATTAAATGCTCTCAAAGAGCCATTGGAGAAGAGTTCAAGAAGTGTCCATAATCTGTTATGGCATAGCCATAATCTGTTATGGCTGGAAACAAGACGTCCTGGGCTTCTGTTTCTAACATCATAACCTGTTATGAGTTGCTCATAATCTGTTATGAGTTCTGTCATAATTTGTTATGAATTGCTCATAATCTGTTATAAGTTCTATCATAATCTGTTAAGAATTTAGCATAATCTATTATGGAGTCATTTAAAACATAGATGGATGTTCTGACTTTAGCATATACTATATTATGAAATCTCCATAATCTGTTATGGAACATAGAAAAACAAAATAGGAATGTTTTGTATCATCTCATAATCTATTATGAAATAGTCATAATCTATTATGAGGCTTTAAAACATACAAGGCACTCTCTGTTACGAACACATAATCTATTATGCATTATTGCATAATCTATTATGGGTCTTTTTAAAGCCAACATGCAATGCCCTATTTTCTATATAATCTATTATGGGATTTCATAATCTATTATGAGAATCTCATAATCTATTATGAAGCCTTTTGACAAAACATAGGAGGGACTTTTTCTTGGGGAAAAACTTGTTATAACACATCCATAATCTATTATGGAAAATTCATAATCTATTATGGAAAATCCATAATCTATTATGGAAAATCCATAATCTATTATGGCTTGCTTAGAAACATAGGATTTTCAAAGAATTTCACAACCAAGGATATCCAAAAGCTTTCCAAACTTTCTAAAAGCATTTTACTCAAACTTAAACACAATTTTCATAAGATGAAAACATGATTATGCAAAGCCATTTAAGAATGGGTTTAGAGCTAAGAGATGAGCTTTTGTGTGAGTCCATTATACCACTACATATGATCTAAGTCCTATTAGCTAATCTTGAAAAACCTTGGGACTTGATCTTTGCACTTCATTACTTTCTTGTTTGTTGATCATCAAAACTAATATCAATTCCATTCACATAAAGCTCAACACTCACTTTCTGGCTAAGTTAATAGAGCGAACAAATGCAAGTAAACATGACTAATTTTTCAACTAAGATGCTAAAATTCACTTTACTTCATTGAACAAGATTGCTTCACACAAAATCAGCTTATGATCAATGGATTTCCCTTTAAAGCATATATTTATCAGCTCAGAATAAATTAAGAAATTAACACACAATTCCTGCTTGATTACCAGTAATACTCAAGTATTCATTAAAAAATATTTTTTTAAAGAGTACCCCCCCACACTTAAGATAAACATTGTCCTTAATATAGAAGAAAAAGAAATAAATGGGGTAAAGCAAAGAGTAACACAACCTAATGAAAAATGAAACATTGTCAAGCAAAGGAGAAGCACAAGAATCAGTGTCACAACAAAATCATAAAAATCACAATATTCGTTTCAAAACAAATGAGTAACATCTAAAAGAAAAACAAAAATAAAAAAATAACTAAAATAAGATAAATAAAGAAGAAACACAGGTTGCCTCCCTTGAAGCACTTGTTTAACGTCATTAGCTCAACGTTGCCTCTTATTCAGGTAAGTTAAGGTGGTTTAAAGCAAGAGAAATAGGATGACACATTCTTTAATTCAAAGCAGTGCTTCCATCCTTTGTCCGTGACCTTTGAGGTGACTCCAAAAACATTTTGAGCTTGATAAGGACTTGGTTGTTCTGGAAGTGCCTTGGTGCAAGAGAATTCACTTGGCTATGGTGGTTTCAGTTGATCAACATATGAAGGACTAATTTGTAATGGAGCATTGATCATGTGAGGACCTTTCTCTAATTCAACAACTTGAGTTTCAGGAAGGTCAACATCAACATTGTATGATAATGAAGGGTCTTTGATAGCTATGGCTTCTTGCTTCTTAGCTTGAACGAAATTGATAAGGGTATGGAGATTTGATATTAGGAAAGATTTAGCCTCCCTAAAGATATTGATGGTCACAGGATCTCTATCCACTCTCAAAATGAGCTCACCTCGAGGTACATCGATTACGGCCCCTGAAGTTTTCAGAAACGGTCTTCCAAGAATTAAGGGAATATCAGTGTCATCCCCATCCATATCTAGCACCACAAAATCAACTGAGAAAATGAATTTGTCCATATTCACCAAAACATCCTTCACCACACCACGAGGGTAAGTGATGGATCTATCGGCTAGCTGTAGTGAAATGTTGGTGGGCTTTAGTTCTTACATTCCCAATTTCTTGAAAACAGATAAATGCATGAAATTGATACAAGCATCCAGATCACATAATGCTTTCTCAAAATAAGAATTACTAATAGAACAAGGAATAGTAAAACTCTTTGGATCTTTTAATTTCAGAGGTAACTTCTTCAAAAGGATGGTAGAACACTCCTCAAGAATGTCGTCCTCTCTTCGTAGCTGTCCTCCAAGGATTCGTGACAATTCTCCCTTCTAATATGCCTTTCAAAGCTTGTCGTCGAAAAAAGGTTTGTCTCAGGTTTGACGGTTTGCCCTTATTTATAATGTTTGAGGTGAAAAATTGTTGTTTTTAGGCTCAGGAGACCTCACACGGCCATGTCTAAGCTCAATCTGTGTGAGCATGAAAAATAATGTAACTTGCAGCGTAATAAGAGACACGACCGAGTCTCCCACACAGAAGCTTCATTGAAGTTAGACAGGGCCGTGTGAGCTTGATAGAAGCATTTTCTGAGTTAGACACATCTGTGCAACAAAGAGACATGGCTGTGTCTCCTACCTTCATGAAAGTCGTAACTCTTTTTCTTAGCTTTCCAATGCCACCAAAATCACCTCGTTTTGACCTCCGTATCTCAAGTTATGTTCATTTTCTCGCGCAAAGGTCAAAAACTCTGTGAATCTTGGCCATATAAATTCCAATCTAAACTCCATTGTAATGAATACATCCAAAACTTCATAAAACCATGTCAAAACACCTCGTTTGGACCTAAAAACATAGAGAAAGACTAATCATGAGATATCAAGGATAATTAGATTAAATATGGCATAAATTCCAACATAAATCCATCAAAGCACACCTAAATCTATCTCAAATTAAGCATAAGATGTGTGTATTTTATCCACACATCATTCACTCAAAAGAAATAACTGAAATTTAAAATGCATGGAGCCGATGCGCTCAAAAAGAATTTAAAATGCAAGGAGCCAATGCGCTCAAAATAAGTGACAGAAATTTAAAGATGTATGAAGTTGATGCTCTCAAAAGATTTTAAATTGAATGGAGCTGATTCGCTCAAAAGAATTTAAAACGCATGGAGCTAATACGCTCAAAAGACTTTAAAAATGTAGGGAGCTAATGCACTTAAAAAAATTTAAAAATACATGGAGCCGATGCGCTCAAAATGCATGGAGTCGATGCGCTCAAAAGACTTTAAAAATGTAGGGAGCTAATGCGCTCAAAAGAATTTAAAAATGCATAGAGTCAATGCACTCAAAATACATGGAGTTGATGCGCTCAAAACATATGGAACTGATATGCTCAAAAGAATTTAAAATGCATGGGGCTGATGCACTCAAAATGCATAAAGTCGATGCACTCAAAAGCATAGAGCTGATGCGCTGAAAATGCATGGACCCGACGCACTCATGATACATGGAGCTGATGCGCCCATGATGCGTGGAACTGATGCACTCAAAATACATGAAGCCAGTGCGCTTAAAATGCATAGAGCCGATGGGCTCCAAATACATGGAGCTGATGCACTCAAAATTTATGGAGCCGATGCGCTAATGATGACATGAAACCATTTGTGCCAGTAAGACATAGACTTTAGATCTTTTTCTTCTCTCTCGTTTTTCTTTCTTTTTTTTTTTTCACTTTTTTTTTCTTTCTTTTCACTTTTTTTCCTTTTCTTTTCTTTTTTTTTTTTTTCTCTTAAAAATCATTTGAGCCAATGACAACTCTGGAAAGCTTTAACTAATCAAACGCTTGTTCATGTGCTTTTGCTCGTTGGACTTGATAGCCTCGATCCTACTTACCCATCCTTTCTTTCATTCATTCTTCTTCTTTCTCTTTCCTGGTTTACACTCTTAACTCTCCTTTTGAGAAGTGAGAGGATCATCTGTTGTTGTGAAATTGCTTGTTTGGAGCTACTAAGTCCTTGCGAGAAAATTTTTTGCCCCAGTATTTAACTTCGTCCCTCATGCAACTACTCGATAACTCAATCGTTATCTCTGTTGTTACTTGCTTCAACATATTTTCCCTTTAGTTCTTTAGATATTTTGCCCCTATTTAAGCCATGCCAATTTATTTGTCATAACTTTTGCTTAAACCGTCTTTTCGGGTTTTCAGTCTAACAGGCACTTTTTCCTTTTTGCTTGGGTACCTCTTATTTCTGGATTATCCATTGGGATATCATTTTCTCCTTTAATTAAAACTACTAAGTTCTTTTCGATCTGAATTGTTCATCAGGGGATTGTCATTAGATGGTTAAGTCATAGTGTTGTACTCATGTTCACCTTACTTAAAGCATTACGTAACAGACAGACATGGATTTAAAAGTACAATCAAAAATAAATTTACTAAGTGAACAACTTTCATATTGGTCTTGGAAGTTTGACTACACAAAAGGGTATATATGAAAAAAAAAGACACAAACAGTGGTATGAGATTCAAAGTGTTGTTAACTCGCTATGAATTGGTTTGATCTTCAAGAGATTGATCTTTATTTGCCTACTAGATATTATGGCCAATGATCTTCTTCTGCTGAGCATCTACATCAAGCCAAATTAAACAATAGAAAAATTTGCCCAAGTTTAGGACTGAATTGAATATGGCCGAAACTCACCCTAGTGACTAAAAGATTTGCCCCAATATAGGTCAAATTGAACCAAGGAAAAGAAAAATTGCCCCAGTTTAGAGCTGAATCGAACATGGTATAAACTTATCCTAGTGTAAGGCCAAATTGAACTAAAAGATTTGTCCAGTGTAGGTCAAATTGAACTAAAAAAAAATTTGCCCCTGTTTATGGCTGAATTGAATAGGGTCGAAACTCATCCTAGTGTAGGACTGAATTGAATAGGGCAAAAACTTACCCATGTGACTAAAAGATTTGCCCCGATGTAAGACTAGTAAGTACCTCCTTCTCCTCTTTTTTTTTTAGGAGTAAGGAATTGAAAACTCGAAAAAACCCAAACCTTTTGTCTCAAAATTAAAATTAATAAAAATGACAACAACCCTTCATTGATCAGAATGGACTTTTTAAGGCTTGTAATGTGGCTAAGGTTAACGGTTATAAAAGAAAAGATATAAGACTCAAATAAGTGTTTAAGGATTAAATGAAACCCAAGATCTTTAGCAAGTTTTGTCAATTGCCTTTGGCATTATTAGGAGCACTGATTTTTTTTCCTCATTTTTTACAAATTATCATTTTTTACTTTATGCTAACCTCCTAATGTAGAAGTGATCCTTGTCCAAAGTTATCTGAAAAAAAAAATATTTTTTTAAGCTCAAAAAAGGTAACAGGAGATAATAAAGATGATGAAATTTGTAATGGATAGAAAAAGATGACCAATCTTCATTTTCAAATTATGACATGATTGTTTATTTTCAGCATTTTTATTTTGAGACAAAAAGATAGTTGATCTGTCGATTATTTTCATATCTTGAGTATCTTATGTTGTATCTAATTGGACTTCATTTGTGTTTAATTGTTAACTTTTAGCTAAGTTTCTAGATATGAAGTTTGATCGAATCTTTATTGTGTAACTGTGCTTAAGTGTGTTTATGAGCACTCATGATTACATTGTATTTTTCAAGAGATTAATATTATCCCTAGGAGCGAAGAAAGAAAAGTATTTGTGAAGAATCAGGACAGAATTTGAAGAAAGCAAGTGACAGGGCCTGTGTCATCTGACAAGAGGTAGGTCGTGTCATACGACACGGCCCGTGTCATCTGATAGAGGGTAGGTCGTGTCCTCCTCTGACTTGCAATCCACTTGAATTTGTATTGACAGAACCTGACAGGGGGTAGGTCATGTCGTATCGTGTCATACGACACGACCCGTGTTGTCGAATCAAAAAGCCAGATACGAATTCTGATGCAAAATTAGGTCTCCAAAGTTATAAATATGATTGTTTGGGGCTTCAAAAAGAAAGTCTGGACTGGGGAGCTGTCAAGGGACTGAGGAGAAGGCGAAGAACAAGGGCGAGGGAGATTCGATCAAAGATTGAGACTCGGGTTCGAGCAATCGGAGATCAATCAACCTTATTCCTTGGAAACTAGTTTGATCTTTAGTTTTCTTTTCTTCTTTTATTCTAGACATTGTTTTTCTTCCGTTATTCTTTTGGTTTTGAATTTGCCATATGTGGCTAGTTTTCTTATATGGTTAAGGGAAGATGAAACCCTAGTTTGGATTATGTGATTCTTGCATATTTCTTTATATCAATACAATTGTGTTTTTATTCATATGTTTTTGTTCTTAATTTGGTATAAAGGTTTTTATACTCTTTGCCAATTTTGAAAGTGGTAAAACTAGGATTGCTATGCGTGGTTGCGGTAGTAGGACTAGTGAGCCACATGATCTAAGTAATTTAATCTCGGTGTGTGATTGGATCTTTGTGTGATTGGTTTTCTAAATCTTAATGCAATCAATAGGTAGGTGTAAGAGCGGTTACTTTACAAATAACTATTGATTAGGGATTGATTTGAGCGGTTGCTGAATTAACCAAAATTTAAGGAAAACAGGGAATTAATCTCACAATCACATAAAAACATAATTGATTATGTTGGTATAAAGGATATGTGGGCTAGCATAATCATATAATTCTAGTGGTAGATTTCATCTCTTAACCATTGTCTTTTAATTGATTTTCCAAATCATATTTACTATTTTTGTTTTGGATTCAATTTCTGTTTTTAATTTTAACAAACAAAACCCTCGTTTTATTGTTTACTATTTTTGAGTATTTAAATTAGGATTCAAATTATAGTGTTAATTGAATTAGTTCTCTGTGGATCGACCCTTGCTAACTATAATTGGTTGCAAGGTTTTAATATTTTTGGTAGAACTTGGCAACTGTTTTTAATCTCAATTTTAATTCACAGTCCACACCACACCACACCAAATTTTTGTGCCATTGCCGGGGAACTATTTATCCAATTACGCTATTAATTTGTTTCCTATTTTTTTTACTCTGTTTTTGTTTTATTTTTAATTTTTTATTTATTGTTTCTAAGTGTTTTGTAGGTGCTAATGTTCTTCAATCATTGGTGACACGATTAATGGATATGGGGAAAGCACCAATACATGCTTGTGGGATTTGCTTATCGCCTGGATATGTTTCCCACTTTCCTAGTGGACATAAATGTAGAGGAAAAGGAAGTAGGAGGATATTATGAACCTTCCAACAACTACAACCCCTACTCCAACACATATAATCCGGGGTGGTGGGATCATCCTAACTTGAGCTATGGAATACAGCCCCAAAATCTACCTCCAGTTTATGGACCCCCAGGATTTCAGCAGAGACAAACACCTTTCCCCTTAAGACCGCAACAAGCTCAAGCACCAAGGCAACCTGAACCTTCAATGGAGGAGCTAATGAGGCAAATGACCATTAATAACATTTAGTTTCAACAAGAAACAAAGGCCTCAGTTAACAACCTGCAAAACCTAATAGGGCAATTATCCACAGGTCTTAACAAGCTTCAAAGCCAACTTTCAGGAAAACTTCTCTCATAACCGGAAGTGATTGTAGAGGAAAATACTAGTGATATCACATCATGAAGTGGGAAGTTGTTAGGTGAACCTACCTCTCCCCCACAAGCCACTAAAAAGAAAGACCAAGAGCCTAAAGAGGTAAGTGAAGAAGGGAAAAATTCTAAGGCCCTCAAGGTAAGTGTTCCTGAACCCCTTCCTAATGCAGTGAAGGAAAGTTATGATGAGTTGTATGATGAATTTCATGATTTTATTAGTTTCAATACTTCTATTCATTGCCACTCATGTGCTGATTGTGATGGTGATATGATATGTGCTATTTGTGCTGAAATTTGTGCTTTCTTGAGAGCTGATGATTCTATTTATGCAAAAGCTAATGGTATTGAAGGATCTATCAACAATGCTCTTGAAGCAGTTGCAGAATCTAAGACAAAAAGGGAGGTGGAGTTGAAGTCCATTGAAAAATTTTCAGAGAAGGGAGAAAAGCACCGGATGGCGGTCACAACTGGACCCTGGTCTAATATAAACAATGATGCAAATGAAGTTCATAAAGTACACATATTGCATTCTAGTGGTGACGCCAAAGGAATTAAGAAGGATCAATGGGACCTCCGTGGAAGCTCTCATGCTACTTCAAGCATAGTTGGTCATTATGCTTTCGCCAATGGGACCCTGGTGGAAGCCTCCTCATTTGATAAGGATGTTTCTTTTTTTTTTCTCCTATTTTATTTTACTTGTCCTTCATTAATTGATGATTTTGATGGATATTGTTTTTCTTTTGAGCTTTACATTGAGGACAATGTAGAATTTAAGTGTGGGGGAGAAGTTTACATTCTATTTTCTGTTTTAATTTTTATTTAATTCTATTTTTTGAAAAAAATGTGTTTTTGTTTGATTTCCAATAATATTTTGGGATTTGTGAAGTTTATGAGTTTGAAGCAATTGAAATTTAAGGGTATGTTTTATAAATTTCTTCTTCCGGCTTGAATTTGATATGCTTGGCTTTGGATATTTGATTAGTGGATTGAGATTGATAGATGCATACCTTGTGTGATTTTGAGCCTATTGATGGATGAATTTAACATTTTTGTCATTCTCCTTTTTCTTGTGTGATTTTCACTCATGTAATTTGATCACTCTAGAACTTGTTTTGATTCTTTTTTAGGCTACATTTTCACTTGCATGCATGAACATGATTGAGGCATTCTTTCTTGAGTAACTACTTTGACCAAATAGCCAACCTTACATCATTTTCCTTTGATTAACCTCTTGAGCCTATTTGTCTATTCTTTGTCTTAGCTCATTATATGCCTTATGTAAAAAACCATGATTTTACCTTACCTTAGGAAATGGGAAAATATTGGTTCATTTTCATTGGAGGAACTCTTTTGCTTGTGGGCAATGTATAGTACAAGTGTGGGGGTTGTGCAAATTGATGTGCAACATGCAAAGTGTTGGTTGAAAAGAAAAAAAATGCAAAGAAAAAGAATAAATACAAGAAAGGTTGTAAAAGAAAAGAATGTGCATGATATAGAATTGGAAAAAATTTCATGCTTGTTACTTGTCAATTGAGTTCCTCCCCAATATTCTTTTATTCTCTTTGGTATTTATCTTGCCATATCCATATTATTTCTTTCCCTTACCTTGGCCCCATTACATCCTTGAATAAAGTTCTCTTAATTTGTGTATGCATGTGTTTGAGTAGTGGAGAAGTAGAAGATAAGAGTAGTGGAGAAGTAGAAGATAAGCAAACTCATGATAGTGCATTTTTCATGGGCTGACACTACAAGAAAATCAAAATTTAGCGACGAAAAAATTTACCGCTAAATGAGGAAAATCCATAGCTAAACTTAATTTAGCAACAGATTTCGTTTGTCGCTAAAGCCATTGCTAGATTACTCCACGCTAAAATTTAGCGACGGAAATAAGTCTGTCGCTAAATTAGCAACGGACTATTCCCATGCAATTCTGTTGCTAAATTAGCAATAAACTATTCCCACGTAATTCCATCGCTAAATTAGCAACGGTCTATTCCCACGCAATTTTGTCGCTAAATTTGTGCCAAATGTCTAGTCCCAAATCACATTTAGCAAGGACTAATCCGTTGCTAATGGGCAGCAACTTATGTTTTTTTTTAATGGACCATCTAATTCCTGTTTAATTTTTTATAAATTGAACACAATAAAATACTAGTAAACATAAAGTAGTATCCATAATTACTTGCATAACATCAAATATATATTAACATAGCCCAAAATATCATTCCACGCAAATAGTTTGAAACAATATACATTATATCAAAATATACTGCCAACATGACAGAAAATGCTATACATAGACCTACACAAGTTGTGTTTTCCTAAGCAAAAGTTAAGTCTAAACTGTCTATGTAGAAGTTATATTCATGGGGTAGATGAACTAAGACCATTTGGTGATGCTTGTGTAAGATTCTCTCTCTAAAAAGTACTTGAAAGTCGCCTAACAGTAGTTTGCACCTTTGTTGTACCACATCTTGAACTACTGCTCTCATATCTCCTAACCTTTTCTCAATCTCATGTTGGACAGCCTCTTCAAACTCAAGTGTGTTAGAATAATGTGTGGAAGCATTAGAAGTACCAACTCTAAAATTTAGTGGGCAAACCACAGATGACTGAGATTCTAGGCCATAAATTCTACCTTTTTTTGGCCCACCAACAACTTCATCCCAAAGTGACAACTCTTCTTGATTATCTAAGTCATGGTCTGCTGTAATGTCATCTTCACTCCTATCAAATGTGTCATCTTCCACCCCATCATTGTTTTCATTAGATGTGTCACCAACATGCTCTTGGTGTTTTCTCTTTTTAAGTACTTTATAAATTTCCTGAAAATATGATATAAGAATTAGTTCATCCATAAAAAATAAGTTACTCATAGAGAGAGAGAAAGTAAAGACATTACAATCAATCTGATTTCTTCATGCACTAAAGACTTTCTAAAAGAAAATTGTTTACAAGCAGTCTATCCTACATAACTGCTAAAGACAACAATATTCTTACAATAGGGAAAACGAGAAACAATAAAATAATGAATTTGTCATTAACTTACAGGAAGTATAAATCTTGACAAAAGTCTCTAATAATTCTCGTCCTTCTTGGAAAATAATTGATAAAATACAACAAGTTCATCACTTGATTATATGCATAAAACAAACAATGGGATCTTGTACAGTCACATGTGAATCCAGAATAAGAGACAATTATGTGCAAAGTTGAGTATTGAAAGAAAAATATAAATTTTACTCAAGCACATGACTATCATGATTAATTCCTGGTTTTCAAATGCTTAATTCATTGACTTGCCTATGCATTTTTCTCGCCTATCTTATGTTCATCAAGATTCATAGAAGAAGTGGATTAGATCTGAATTCAATTGTCATGAATGATTGCTAAACCATGCCAATTTTTGCTTTAAAATTCCATCATTACCCTCTCATTGACCTTTATTAACCAGTCAACTCTGGTGTCTGTTCTAACAGCTCTCTGCCTCTACTCAATATCTACTACTCTGATTAGAAATGTTAATGTTTATAACAAGATGTGGACTATTCCTGAACCTAAAGGACTAGCACGACCAATAACTACAGAAGCTGAAAATTTGAATGTAGTTTCAGAGGGTTGTAATTCGAGAATTGTAAGTATTAGTTTCATTTTCCCTACTTGATTAATCTCAATAATTATGTGGCAGTTATCAAAAAAAGTATATCATGAAGAATTGAACCTTTTCTATGTTTATCATCTGAAATTCCTATATTTTTTAATGTTTGTTGGTCTCCCTTTTAGTTACAAGAGATGGAAGTGAAGCTCGAAAATAAAGACATTTATAGGTAAGTTCTCAAGAGTCATAATGCCATATAGTAAGTACTTATATACATGATGATATCTTAAGTCTAATTATAATTTTTGTTATTTTGAATGCCAAACTATTTCTAATTTAAAGATGGAATTAGTTGCTGCAAGGGCAGCTCAGGAGTCTATACGAAATGGTGCTCCTATTCAAAAAGATACAAGGATGATCAAATCATTTGGTAAGAGAAGGTATCTAATGGTTATAGGTAATACTGCATTTATACAGATTTGACTCATTTTTTTGGCAATATTTTATACAGATGATGAAGCTAACAGGAAGAAAAAGAAGAAAACTCAGGTCGTGGTGGAAGAAGCAAGATTAGTATCAAAGCTGTAATCAAAACACATCTTTGAGAACACTGAACAAGTTAAGCTACCCAATTAAAATTATTTAAGACAACGGTTACCTAAGGACAATTTATTTTCCAGCACAACAAATGGCTTTATAGTGGTACCAATTTTTTTACAAAGCACTTGATAACATATAACAAATACTTTGCAACTAGATGGCACTAATCATTTGAAAGAGGATATAATTATAGAACTCAAGGAGATCTATAATATACTTTCCCATCAGCAAAACAACAACTCATTTTTGAAGAACAATAGTAGCAAGCTCATTGTCTTTGGGGACATGAAACAAATCTCCAATAATGAGCAACAACAATTGCTGGTTCTAAGAGGAGTAGCAAGCACAGTAGCACAAATAGAATTACATAAAGTATTAGCCATACCATCATGTTTAGACGTATCAAAACTAGCTAAAAATGTACAACCATTAATAGAAGGAACAAAAGCTGCTTAGACACAAAAGATGAAGTAATAGCTGGAACAAGTAATATTTTATGCACAGAGAGAGTAAAAGAGGAATTAAATGGAGCTGAGAGGAGAAACACAAGTGGATCTGCTCCCAAAGCTCCTAAGGTTGCGACATGAAACAAAACACGTAAGCATATGTTCAGAAAGAGAAGATAGCAACCACAAAAGCAGATGAAACAAATAAGATGAAACAAATGGGGGACCAAGTTTCAAATTTGCAGCAGAGGCAGCAGGAAAGGTAAGGAAAGTTCCTTGAGAGATCGCAGACTAGATTTAAGATTCAAGAACAAATAGAGGACCAATCATTTTCCCAAATAAGACATTTACTACTCAAATTTATATAAATAATCATGCAAACTATAAGAATAATGAAATGGAAAGGAATCCAACAAGAGGATGGGTACAAACCGCAACAGATTTTGATTTCAAGTCACACCAATCATCTTTCTTTTTTGAGTGGTGGGTCAACATGAGCAACTTTGGTGCAGTGGTCTAAACACCCATCTTCTCCACCTATATTAGAAAAAAAAACTTAGCATCATATAAAGTATCTAAACCAATCAAAACACTAACAATCAAATTTAAAAACACACATGTTCATCAAAATATCCTTGTAGTGGTTTTGATCCCCCCATATATAAGGATGGCCCATTATTGTTTGAACTTGATAGTCTATTTTTGGATTTGATTTATGAAATCTTCTTCACATCTTCTTTTTCCCAATATTGCAAGAGTGTGGTCCAGTGATTTTCACATTTGTTTTTTTATTGAATTAACCAACTTATACTTGAAGCACCACAAACTTAAGAAAGTGGTTTATTAATAGCTTGCTTGAAAATTATATCTTAGAACTTCCATATTAAGAGGAAGAATCAAATGCAATCTGAAGGGCTATAAGTGACGAGCATTGATTCTCTTTTTCCACCTTCCTTCCTTTCCAAGTGAGTAAATCCAAAATGTATGAAAGTTTCTTAGTACAAAAGTATACAAATGTAATCACGTAGCAATGTTTAACAGGTATGAAAGAAAAAATGAGTAACAAAGGGGGAATGTCTAATCTATATGAGTCATGTAAAAGAATGACTAAACAGACAAGATCATTTACAATAAAGATGGTAATTTGAATGTCAAAATGGCTTTATTTCATTAATTTCCACCAATTATTCTCCATAGATATATATCAAGCCAAGTACAACCACTGTTGAAGGGGAGAAAAGAAATTTGATTCAGCCAATCTTTGAATACCTAGCCTAGACCTGAAATGATAATAATGTACTTGCATAAGGGTTTCAAGTTTTCTCCTCACATAAGAAAATCCATTCTTGATCCAATATAGATCCTGGTAACGACTGAAATGTCACAAGAAAAAAGATTATCTTTACAATTGCAGAATTAAACAAAAATCTAGGGTGTTTAACAATGGTGCCAATGGATCCATGTAGCAACTCCACCTAGTGGGATAAAGTTGCCTTGGTTGTTGGTGCTATTATGCATATGGATATAAACTAAAGTTGTATGACAGAGTTTTCTTATTGATTCTTATCTTTCATATCACAAGTGTAAAGAAGTTTAGCACATGCACACCTGGCATTCTCTGCACTGGCACTGCAACAAGCAAGGAAAAGCATAATAATTCATCAATTAGAAATTATCTAAAAGAAAAAAAAGAAAAAGTTAGAGTTATACACTTGGCTCATTACCACTTATGTGATATATAAAAAAGCATATCTACAATAGCATATTTTTTAATTTGAAGAAGAAAGAATCCACAGATTTCTGTCTTAATAGATTCTCTCTATCTTTATTTCACTTTCAGGGCTGAGTATTAAAACGCCATAGGAAAAGAAAGGAAAGATAGAAAATCCCCCACATTACTTAGCATAAAAATCGTAGCATTCATAAAGGAAAGATTTTGATATTTGACTTTTCCAAACAATAACCAGAACTTTAGGAATCAAAGAATCAAACTTTAAACCAAGTATATAACTTGATAAAAACAAATAAAGCACCTTAATAAGAGAAACATGTATAGCCAAAATTTATAGAGTCAAAGAATCAAATTTCAAACCAAGTATATAACTTGATAAAAACAAGTAAAGCACCTTACTAGGAGAAACCTGCATAACTAGAATATTCTCAAATAGAATCAACGTCATGATTATATAAATTTCAAAGTAAAACTGAGTCTTTTCTCATTAGCCTCATCATTAGACTCCTCCACCAGTTTCCTTGTTCGAAACATACATCCACTTAGATCTAAAAATCAGGATCCTGCCATTCGGCTTTCTCAAGGGAGGAAATATACTATAATACTTTCAAAATCTTAATTTTAATAGGAATAAGAAAGGCAGTAGTACAAAATAGGCTTAGCCCTCACACATTCTATTTAAACATCAAAGGAGAAAGTTTCAATTTTTTTTTCTACCTCCAGTACTAAAGTCCAAAATTTTCAATAGCATTATGAACAAGGAAATAATTCATACAATTGTTTAAGAGTTAAATCTAAAAACTTCACTCAATTAATCACACAAAATTCTAGTAAAAAATTAAAGTCCATAGTTCAAGCCTCTCAATCTCAAATTCCACCATGAGATGCAACAAAAAAGAGATGTACCACCAGAAAATAGAAAAGAGAAAGAAAAAAATATACATGGGATGAAAGTACAAAGATACAGATCATATATGAAGATGGAAGAAACATAAAATAGAATGTTGCATGCAAGGTTAGTGATAACTTCATGAAATGTAGTTATTTGTGCCCCGTATCTATGCCTTCATTGATTGCTTAAGTCCTCATTGTATGCATATTTGTAAAGTTTTCTTCTTATATTTGTTATATTTTATGTTGATGTCTTTCCAATATGATATTAAGCAAACTGTGCATATTATGTTTGTGATTGAGTAGATTTCCAACCGTTATTGACTTGGTGATTTCTTTATTATAGGAAGGGCTCCAAACAAGCAAATATATGGAGTATTTGAGCAAAAATTGGAAGAGAAATCCAAAGAAGCATTCTGGCAGCTGACACCACGACGCAGGTATATTAATGTTGCAGCATGGTGAATCCCCTACATCTAGACAGAAAGCTGCGAAATTTGTACTCCGCGGCATAGGCATGTTAATGCCACAGCGTGGTGACCTAAATTGAAACACGTGGCGGCGTGGCAAGTTCAATATTGTGACATGACTCTGTTTTCTTGGGCCTATAAATATAATTTTACCAGATTTTATGGGAAAACTTCTTAGATTTTAGAGAAGCTACGACTGGAACTTCATTTCTGGGCAGATTGGAGGCCTAGGGAGCCAAGGTTGGAAGCCATCTTCCTTATGGAGGATGATTCAAGCATAGAAGATCACATCCATGAGCTTCTTTCCTTCTCCCTTAGTTTTCTTCTCTTTCCTTATCCTTTGAGCATTGATTTTGTGTATATTTTCGTGTTCAATGATTAGTTGAGCTGTATTTAGGGATTACTTTGGATCCTTGTATGAATATTAATGATTATGTATTACTTTGAGTATATATTGATGTTGGTTTTATTCAATCATATGGATCTTAATGCTCTTAAGAGTTTGATCAGCTGTTAAGTAATTTGTTGAAATCTGATGAACTTAAGCATAGGAATTTGGATTTGAGATCATATGTATGGTTGATGCATGTTCGATGAGTTCAATTGGGTTGGATATGTTGATTCGCTAATGGGATAGAAATATACCTCTTAGCCATGTATAACGTGTGTTTGAGATTAGATCATTCATTAGTGGATTTCACTCTAGTTCTCATGGAAGTATAGTAAGCTAGGTGAAGGAAGGCAGGATTAACTGACCTAGACATAGGCTTTTAACTAAAGTAGACTCTCAAGCTAACTTAACTAATGCATTCATGTTGCTTATAAGGATTGTATAGCATTAATTGAAGTATGAGATGAAGAAGGATTCCTTAAATCTCTAAACCATTATCTTTACTTTCATTTATCACTTTTATGTCTTTAAATTAGTTTTACTACACTTTTCCCAATTTTATATATTCGTAAATAGAATTTAGATAAGTTATTGGTTGATACTTAGAATTGGAAGCCAATATCCTCGTGGGAACGATACCCTACTCTTTCACTTTATTACTTGTTCGATCCGTGCACTTGTGGCCTTAAAAAGGGACAATAATTAGAACTCAACTTGTTAGTTTGATCACTTGCTAACATAGATAGAAAACAAGATTCACATGAAAACAGAAAAGGATCAAGATGAGATCTTTCTAAATTAGAATAGGGGCTAACTATTATGAAAGATCAAAAGATTTTCTTTCACCAAAAAACTAAAGAAAGTTCTCGTTTTTAAGCCCTTCATCAATGGCTTAACACAAAAAAAAGCAGGAATTAACACCTGCATGTTTTTAAAGATCAATTTTCATTCAAAAAGAGAGGAAAAATGAGATTTTAACATGCATAAAGGAAAAATTTTCAAAACAAAGAGGTCATCGGAGAAGAGGGGTGAAATTTTGTTTTTGTCCTTACAAGAAATATTTGGAGTCATTTCAAAGTTCCTGCCCCCTTTTTTCAGATGAAAGCAAGACAATACTCATACATAATTCTTTGAGGAGGTAATGCTAAAGTAAGGTGGCACTGCCTCATCTACCCACCGTCTAGCGCCACTAATGCGCCACCCAACACGCCCTATCCAAAAACCAGATTTGTATTTTCTGGGTTTACAAATCTAGGCAAAAAGAGGAGACGGTGGGTCTAGTTTATACAAAAACATAGCCAAACTTGTGAGAAACTACCCAAAGCCTCCATCTTCACCCACAAAAATCCCAACATAGCAACTACTGATAATCACATATTTTATTTATTAAGAAACCCTTATGTTTAGTCATTTACACTCTCCATATTCTTAATTGATTGAGTTTGGTATGATTTTGTGAGTTTGAGCTCAAATTGGTCCTAATTGAATATTTTCAGCATTATTGAGATTTGACATGTAGGAGAGAGAGATTGTATTTTGGCCATAACTTGAGTTCCTAATATCTGATGGACATGAATTTTACCTTGTAGGAAAGCTAAGAGGAAGCTACCTACTTTGATGAGAGCTCAAAGTCCGATTCAGATGTCTAAGGGACCTAAGTTTACATGGAAGTCAGAATACGGGTTTCATCGGTAGAATCTGAGCAGGTGCACTCATAAAATCATATCTCAAGATTTAATAATGGAGATGGGCTGAAATTTGGACAGTGGATATTCAAGATCCAAATAAACAACTTTCATTAAGAACAAATTTTGAGAAAAAGAAGTCTAGTAGGTCATTTTGAGCTTGCAAGTCGGAACAGAGGTGCTGAAGTTGGGTTTGAGCAACCTACGGTTTTTGGGACATATCTTGGGCTTAAGGAAGTCAAATTGGACGAACCAGCTATCCATTTTATAGCCAAGACAAGGATCTACAACTTTCATGAAGAACACTTTTCGTGGTTCTGAAGTATAGTGGGTCGTTTTTGGCTTCCAAGTCAGACACGAAATTTTCGTCCTCAACCACCCACTCATCCATCCACTAATCCACTCATCCACTCATCCACTAACTCACCCATTCATCCACTCATACACTAATCCAACCACTTAACCACTCCACCCACTCATCCACTAATCCATCCACTAATCCATCCACTCACCCATTCATGTCCATAATTTTCCACTCACCAAAAGTCCTTTGGCATTTTTCACTAATTCAACCACTCAACCATTCCACTCACTCATCCACTAAACCAATCCACTAAACCAACCCACTAATCCATCCACTCAAACACTCCACTCACTCATCCACTCATCCACCCACTTCCCTTTGTCATTTTGTTACCTTAGACTTCTATAAAAGGCATCATTTATCATAAACAACATGTAATTCTCCTTCATTTTCTCTCTAAATTTCTTCTCGCTTCTTCATAGTTTCTCATAATTTTGTATATTTTGATGCTCCCCTTCATGGTAATGGAGGGCTAAGCTACTTTGGGTCAATTTAGAACTCTTGAAGAGATTGTGGTTTGGATTCTTGAGACCTTGGTTATGCATTGTATTTGATTTGTAATTGAATTCCTCTTTTCTTCTTCTTCTTGATCTTGAATGCATGAATGGTGATTCTATTTATGTTGATCTGATTTGATCGTGGTTTAAGATTGAGATTTGTGATGAAACTTAGAACTAATTGATCTAAACAAATCACATAAATGAAAATTGAGATTTGTGATGAAACTTAGAACTGATTGATCTAAATTAATCACAAGGTAATTGAAGAGGTTAGGTTCTTGATTTTAATCTAAGTTAATTGAATTCGAATACTTGAAATTAACATAGATTTTCATGAATGGTGCGATTGCAGATTTGTGTTTATCACTTGTTAATTGAATTCTAGACGATCGTCTAGTATGAATTTTGGATTTGATGCTAGAGATCTCGGTTAGATCCAAATTAAGGCTCAATTCAATTGGCTTTTTCAAGTGTTTTATGAAGGGTCTATGATTGAATCCACCCAATCTTGGATACAATCTTGGATAGTTTCTTACTGTTTCTAAATTGCTCTTTAATTATTATTTCTTCCTTTAATTTTGTTAAGTGCGATCTTAAACTGTCAAACCCCCTTTTGCTAATTTTCACTTGATTTGATTAAATTGCATCTACAATCCTCGTGGAGATGATCCGGTGTTGTTCACTATACTACAAGTTTAGGTAATAACTTCGGTTATAATTTTGATTTGAGTTCGTCAAATAAAATAATTTCAACTATTATAATCTTAGAAGGAGAAAGAGAGAGATAGAGAGAGAGAGAAAGCAGCGAGAGTGAGCATTTTATTGGGAGAAAGACAAACCTGATGAAAGTGAGCTTCAATCTTGAGAATGAGAGTGCGAGAATGGCGATGAGAATGAGAGCACGAGAATGGTGACGAGAGTGAGAGTGAGAATGGGAGTTGAATCCTGATACGATGATTGGAAGAATTGGGGCATGAGTAGGAGAGAGAGATTGTATTTTCTAAATATAAAATTTTTATTTTTAAAGTTCTTCACCATTTTCACCAGCTTGCTTTCATCCATATTTATAAATTATAATTTAACGGAATAAAAAAGTAATAAAAATAGCAAGAATGAAATAGAAGCGCAATATTTTTTATTGCTTTTTCAAAAAGAGATCTTCTGATGGTTTGCGAGGGTTAGGCCCTTGCAAAATTTAGCTACGGACCAGTCTGTCGCTAAACCATTGCCAAAAGAATAAAGTTTCCACATTTTCGATGAATAAATTTTCCCTCACAAATTTCATCGCTAAATCATAATATTAGCTAGGGATATGATATCCATCACAAAATCCGTCGCAAAATCATAATTTTCTAGTAGTGTGAATTGAGTGAAATACTTACCTTGTAAACACTTGAGAGATTGAGAGTGTATCTTGTAAGGATCTATCATTCTTGATTTATGCTTTTTAAATTGAAGATACCTTGCTTGTTGGTTTGAGATGTGAAGATTTGTTATCTCTTAAATGTTTTGACCTCTTGAATCTTTTCTTGCTCTTCTTGCTTACAAAGTTTTGCCTTTCTTGAATATCATTGAAAATTGAGTCTTTTAAAGATTTTAGTTTTGTTTTTGCTTTTTTTTGTTCCCTGGTTCGGTCTTATGTTTTGTCCAAGAGTGCAAAAGGCTAAGTGTGGGTGTATTTGATCTATCGATTATTTTCATATCTTGAGTGTCTTATGTTTTATCTAATTAGACTTCATATGTGTTTAATTATTAACTTTTAGCTAAGTTTTTGGATATGAAGTTTAATCGAATCTTTATTGTGAAACTGTGCTTAAGTTTGTTTATAAGCACTCATGATTACATTGTATTTTTCAAGAGATCAATATTATCCTTAGGAGCGAAAAAAGAAAAGTATATGTGAAGAATCAGGGCAGAATTTGAAGAAAGCAAGTGACAGGGGGTAGGCCGTGTCCTCCCATGTCATCTGACAGGGGGTAGGCCGTGTCATACGACATGACCCATGTCATCTGACAAGGGGTAGGTTGTGTCCTCCTCTGACTTGCAATTCACTTGAATTTGTGTTGACAGAACCTGACAGGGGAAAACGTAGTGTGGTTCATTGTGACATATGACACGGCCCGTGTCGTCGACTCAGAAAGCCAGATACGAATTCTGATGCAAAATTAGGTCTCCAAATTATAAATAGGATTGCTTGGAGCTTCAAAAAGAGAGCCTGGACTGGGGAACTGTCAAGGGACTGAGGAGAAGGTGAAGAACAAGGGCGAGGGAGATTCGATTAAAGATTGGGACTCGAGTTCAAGCAATCGGAGATCGATCAACCTTATTCCTTGGAAACTAGTTTGATCTTTAGTTTTCTTTTCTTCTTTTATTCTGGACAATGTTTTTCTTTTGTTATTCTTTTGGTTTTGAATTTGCCATGTGTGGCT
This sequence comes from Ormosia emarginata, assembly GCA_029884605.1. Classification (NCBI taxonomy): domain Eukaryota; kingdom Viridiplantae; phylum Streptophyta; class Magnoliopsida; order Fabales; family Fabaceae; genus Ormosia; species Ormosia emarginata. Next base: position 5,814,321 of record JAQQTP010000064.1, read on the forward strand.
AGTTTTCTTATATGGTTAAGGGAAGATGAAACCCTAGTTTTGATTATGTGATTCTTGCATATTTCTTTATATCAATACAATTGTGATTTTATTCATATGTTTCTATTCTGAATTTAGTATAAAGATTTTTATACTCTCTGGCAATATTGAAAGTGGTAAAACTAGGATTGCTATGCGCGGCTACAGTGGTAGGACTAGTGAGGCATATGATCTAAGTAATTTAATCTCAGTGTGTGATTGGATCTTAGTGTGATTAATTTTCTAAATCTTAATGCAATCAATAGGTAGGTGTAAGAGCGGTTGCTTTACAAATAACTATTGATTAGGGATTGATTTGAGCGGTTGCTGAATCAACCAAAACTTAAGAAAAATAGGGAATTAATCTCACAATCACATAAAAACATAATTGATCATGTTAGTATAAAGGATATGTGGGCTAGCATAATCATATAAATCTATTGGTAGATTCCATCTCTTAACCATTGTCTTTTAATTGATTTTCCAAATCATATTTACTGTTTTTGTTTTGGATTCAATTTCTGTTTTTAATTTTAATAAACAAAACCCCCGTTTTATTGTTTACTATTTTTAAGTGTTTAAATTAGGATTCAAATTATAGTGTTAATTGAATTAGTTCTCTGTGGATTGACCATTGCTAACTATAACTAGTTACAAGGTTTTTATATTTTTGGTGGAACTTGGCAACTGTTTTTAATCTCAATTTTAATTCACAATCCACACCACACCAATAGTGCACACCAAGTGATTACTTCTTTGCTCCCTTTTTTTTTCTTTTTCATTCATTTTCTTTTTTTTTTCTTTTTTTTTTTTGCAAAAGGTGCTTGCACATGTAGACCTTATTGACATCTACCAAACTAAGAATTGCCAAGAATTGGAGTCCAATGAGGTCCAAATGCAAGGAAGACACTTTGAAGAAATGAATGAGAATAAATGTCCAGAAAGACAATGTGATGAAAATGAAACGAAATAAGGTACCCATGCAAATTCATTACATTAATGCTTCAAAAAAGTTAACATAAGTTCAACATCATTAATTATTTTATGGCAATCACTTCAATTAACACCTCAGATCTCCAATTGTATAGAGGTTTCGAGTTATTGTAGGGCGAACAACTTCTTCAGAGGAATCTTCCCATTGTCTAGCATGTATTACTCCTAAAGTGAACAAGCCCTATATTCGAACCTTAAAGTTCGAATAGTTCTCAATATCATGTCCTATTCCCCCACAATGATAAGCACAACTTGACTCTTCGTCCTATTTTTCCTCTTCTTTCATCGTTGCAGCCGATGTAGTGATACTACAACCTGCTTTCTTCAACCTCTCGAATATTTTAGCTATTGGCATACGCAAGCTCATGACCTTTCTTATGGGTGACCCTTCCATCTTCAAAGCATTTACCTCATTCCTTCCATCATGATTAGGAAACGACCTTGATTTTGGAAATTTGGCCGAGGTAGTGGGTGACTTGGGTAATTTTACGGAGGTATAGGTGGATATCGGATATAAATTAAGCGAGTTGGTATATATAATTGTGGTGTGAGAACATTATTGATTTGAAATTGTGGAGTTAGGGAGATATTTATGGTTGACACAATTTAGTGGGATGGGTAATAAGGAGGTGTAGGTGTTTGGTATGGAAAGTGAAGGTTAGGAAGACTTAGGTATTATGGTGAATACCGACATCTGAAGGTCTATTAGTGATGGACATAATTCACTTCGGGCTTTTTTTTTTCTCGATTGGAATCCTTTCTTTGGAGCGATATCCTCTGTATTGCTCAGTGGTAACTTCCCAACTTTGGCTAAAATCTCGATCGTTTCTCTCGCAGTGATCAAGCTTACAAAATCTTTATAGGTTGCTCCGACCATTGTCCCGATAAAAAAATTTTCTAGCATACCCAAGAAATATGAACACATCTCAGACAGTGTTAATAGGGGTTGAACTTGAGTCGCTAAGGCTCTCCACTTTTGTGCATACTGTTTAAAAGATTCCTCATTTCCTTTCAATATTGAGCTTAATTGTTCCCGAGTTAGGACTATTTCCAGGTTGAATCGATACTATCCCATAAATAGGTTTGCCATCCCAAGAAGAGATTTTGGAGAAGTCTTGTTGGATACATCATTCCAAAGCAGGCCCAGTCAAGCTTTCATGAAAGAAGCTGATAAGGAACTTCTTGTCCTTTGACCAAATTGACATTTTGGTAATATATATTTTTAGGTGAAAAAAGGGGTTGCTGCTCCCATCGTATTTGTCGAATTTTGGAACCTTAAAGTTCTTTGGGATGATAATGCTAGCAGTAGGGCACAACTCTTCTACCCCAAGGGGACCATAGGTGCTAGGACCCTTGATTGCCTTGATTTGTTCTTGATGCGGATTAAAGAATACAAATCCAAGTGTAAGTTATCTCAAGTAATAAATTTCTCGGGAGTCCGAGGTCGATCCACAAGGAATTGATGAAGGAAAATTCTTTGAGGTAAGGAATTGATTTGTCGCAATAATAAAGATAATAAAACTTGTTCAGAATTAAAAAAATAACTTACTTGGACTAGGAGATCCACTTTTGGTAATAAATTAAGGACAAGATTAATTCTTTTTTTATAACTCAATTAAAATCCACACACAACGGAGGTTCCAATCGAAAAATCAAACATTCAAAGTCCATTTAGAATTATAGACATAGTTATATTATGATTCCTTTAATTATTTACCAACACTAATACTTGAAAATGGGTTCAAGCATTCATTGTGCCAAACCACTTGTCTACAATGAATCAAGAACTGCACTTTACAAGGAGGGTTTCTAAATTGATTGGAAACAAAATACAACACATATAATGACCACTTGATAATATATCATTTAAACACAAGAAAGAAATTAATCTAACCTTATTTTTATTACCAAAAGCTTCACCCCTTCATCCAAGCAAGATGATGATTAGTTACTCATGAACAAGAAGAAAGAAAGAGAGAAGAAGAAAAAAATGAACATAACTTCAATTTAGAACAAAGAAAACTACAAGAAGAGAAACAAATAACACAATAGCATAATATAAGCTAAGGTTCCCCAAAATGATTAGCCAATGCTCCTTTATATAGAGCTTGAGGAGTACATAATGACAATGAAGTTATTTAATGAGTGGGTAGATGATGGGTGGATGAGTGGAAAATGACAATGGAGTTATTTAATGAGTAGGTAGATGATGAGTGGATGAGTGAAAAATGACAATGGAGTTAATTAATGAGTAGGTGGATGATTAATGAGTGGGTGGATGATTAGCGATGTTTGTCTCTCCACTCGTACCAACTAATTCAACTATCTTCACATGATTATAACTCTATTAAAACGTCAATTTCTGAAAAAGTGGTCTGCATAAAAGTTTAAGGATTTTGTCTTATCTTTCCAATTCCACCAGTTTCATCTCCATACAACTCCTACAGCTCAAATTCCAGCCCAATCAATGCACATTGCTCAGGCTTAACTACACCTCTTCTAGTCTGACTTCCAAGCCCAATATGACCTCCAAGACATCCGAACTGGCTCTTATGTTCTTTATGAAAGTTGTATATTTGGGTCTTAACTTTCAAATTTTTAGCTCATTGCAACTCATGTCATGTGAATAATGTAAATTGACTATATATATATATATATATATATATATATATATATAAGGGATATGATTTTATTTCGAGTGGTTGTATCATATAACCTTGTTATCATGGATTTGTACACTGTAATCCAAGTTATGCCCTGATTAGTGCACACTGCTCATGTTCTAGTGATAGAACCTGTTTTCTAACTTTCAGGCCCAATTAGCTCCACTACATGTCTGATTAAGACTTTGAGCTCTTCATCAAAGTTGTAGAGCTTTCTCTCAGCTTTCCTATAGGGTAAAATTCATAATTTCTAGACATCTAGAACTCAAGATATGGCCGAAATACAGAAACAATGTAAAATCTCAACAATGCTGAGAAATATCAATTAAGCCTAATTTGAACCTAAACTTACAAATCATGACCAAGCTCAATCAATTAAGTACATAGAGAGTGTAAATGATTAAAAATGAGAGTTTATTAATATATAAAATATGTGATTATCAAATTCCCCCACACTTAGCTTTTTGCACTCATGGACAAAACACATAAGACCAAAGTTAGGAAACAAAGAAAAATGACACAGACTCAAAAGTTAAAAACTCTAAAAGACTCAATGAATCAAGAAGAGCAACCACAAATTCAAGGGATCAAAGCACTAATGAAGTAACATTTCTTCACATCTCAAACCAACAAGTAAGGAAACTTCAGTTGAAAAGCATGAATCAAGAATCATAGATCCTCACAGAATTCACTCTCACTACCATAAGCTTGCTTATCTTCTACTTCTCTGCTACTAAGAACACATGTACACACAAATCATAAGGACTTTATTCAAGGTTGTAATGGGATCAAGGTAAAGGAGGGTGGTAATATAGATTTGACAAGTTAAAAGCCAAAGAGAATAAAAAAGCATGAAAGCTGAGTTCAATTAACAAACATGAAAGTTTATCCCAATTCCAGGTAATACAAATTCCCTTTACATATTCTTTTCCCTTCCTTTTTTGCCTTGTTGACCCTTCTTTACACATTTTTTTTTCAATTAGCTACTCTTTCCTTTTTCACTAACCATTTTGCACACACACCCCCACACTTGTTCAAGAACTCATCCATTAACAAAGCCAATGCTCTTTTATTTCCTAAAGTCAGTTAAGAATATGATTTTTCATTTGAGGCACATAATGAGCTTGAAACAAGAAATAGTCAAATAATTTCAAAGGGGTTAAGCAAGGGAAAATAGGCTATTCCCAATGCCTTACGTTAGCAAGAATCAGAGAATTTCTAAGAAGTCATAAGAGTACTTGATATCATATGGAGACAATATGCTGCTGAGCAAGGGTGCCTATTTGGTTAAAGTAGCTATTTCAAGAAAAATGCCTCAATCATGTTTATGTATGCAAGTGAAAATGTAGCCTCAAAAAGAATCAAAGCAAGTTCTAGAGTAACAATTCCATGAGTGAAAATCACACAAGAAAGAAGAGAATAGTACAAATGTTCAATCCATTCATCAATAGGCTCAATCACAAGGCATATTTCTATCATTCTCAATCTACCATTTCAACATTCTTATCTACGCATGTGATTTTTAAGAAAGAAGACAATTTATTCTACGATCCAAGAATCTATTTGCTACTTCTTCATAAAATAATTATTTCCTCAATTAAGATGCGTCTTTAAAGTAAACTTGCCTCCAAGGCAAAATTTACTCCTTACTCTTCCATTCTTAATTGATTTTACTACGAATAGGTTTCTGACAATCATATCAATAAACATACTTCCTCAATTAAGATGCATCTCAAGAACAATATTTACTCCTTACTCTGTTATCCTTAATTGGTTTAGTAAGTTATTGATAATCATATCATACTTCCTAAATTTTTTTTATTAACTATCCTTCCCCCAACCAGATCACAACATTGTCTGCAATGTTAAAATAGAGATGAGTAAAGGATAGAAGATAGTACCTGTTAGAGAAATCTGACACAAATTTAAACAGAAACAAAGTACGATAAATAAAATCAAAGGTAAAGGAAAGTTATAGACAAAGTGTCAGATCTGGCTTTCTTTTCATGCTCCTTCCCTCACTGCTTCCTTCTGACTAATCTATCTAAGCTATTGTTGGATCAGGCTTATAAAGAAAAGCTTCTAATTAATCAATCAACTCATCAATAGTGGAAGCAGAGATAAGAAGTAGTCTTGCCACAGGTGTGATAAATTTCTGTTCCATTGCATGGTCAAGAAAAGATAACAAACCTATAGGTTTATGGTTGATGTTCAATTAGGCCTAAGAGACAATTTGAAAAACTTCTTCCAAAGTACCAAAATCACTTGGTAAGGCAATGAATGCATTAGAGTTGTCGAGCATTATCTTCATTCGTTCATGCATAAATGATACCTTAAGTTCCTCCTCAATTGTCTTTCCAACGATGTTTTGTTGAGTTAAAGGTCCAGAAATGACACCTAAAACCTGACTGGCTCCTATATAAGCAACAAGTTATACAACTCCCATTAAGCCACGACAACCTCCCCAATATACAACATGAATATTCCTCGTAGCAAGTGTTCGATCAAGAGTGTTTGCTATGTTTACAAACTCTAAACCCTTCCCATACCTAGACCCACAAAATACACAAATATTTTTAAGTCGACGAACAGAAACCTCTTCCATTTCTATACTCACTTTCCCATTGAATGATATCTGAGCTGGAGGAAAGATAAGAAAATAGAGTGTTTAAAAAGAAAAAAAATATAAAAGGTAATAATAACACCTATAAGGGTAGGTTGGCTGTTGTCAGAAAAGTTTGAAATTAAGATACACTTTTTTTGTTTTTTTATTTTTTTGTTTTTGTTTTTTTTGTTTTTGTTTTTGTTTTTTTGTTTTTTTTTTGAACTTCAAGAAAACCATCAGGATAAAGAAGTCTAGAAACTCCTGAAGGACCCTGCTCAAAGGATCGTCTGTCCAAAACTAAAATACAACAAAATCATACAAAGATAAAAGAAATGACATACCTTTATGTACAGTTTTCATGACGTATCTTTATATTGCGTGTCATGAGTGCCGTAATACCAAGATGGCTCAACTAATCTTGGAATTCTTCTTCCTCCTGCTTGTGGGATTGTTTTGGATTGAGCAATTACGTAACTAATTAAAGTATGTAAATCTGACAGCTACGACCAACGACCACAGCCAGCGAAAGGTTGCTGGATAGCCCATGGCATTAAATCACAGGATTCAGCTCAGTTGCATAGTCACGCAAGTATGCCAACACGGGGCACTTCTATCTGCCCATCTTCTCAACTTGCCTAAAAGGTAAACTTTGGGACACTGAGAACGACTCTCTACAGAGCATGACACATGGATCTTATTTACATACTGGTGTGTGAAGGTATCTTCCTGAGTCTATGAAAAGATGAACATCCACCTGGGGCTTCTGATCTAATTAAAGACCAAGTACAACTAAAGTTTCGCCCTCTTTTTCTCATTTTTGTCTCTCTTTTTTTAACCTTGTTGTTTTTCACTTTTTTTTTCTTTTCTTTCTTTTTTTTTTGAAGAAGATAATATGTACATCTTGTTGTGGTTGTGGGTCACATCTTCTTCTGGTTTTACGTACAGTAACAGCTTAAATGCCTTCTATGAGTCGAGGATAAGCTTCCCATCCAATTTTCTTATAAATTAGTAAACATGGTCTTTTAGAGTCATATTCCCAAGGTTGTAACATTTTTGTTCATCCTTGAAGAGATTCCATAAATTAAGAAGTTCACGATGCACAGATCCACAAAAATGCGTCTCAAGAGTCAATAAGATATCATCTAATGACTCCTTACTCAGTCCATTCTTAATGAAAAATATTTTATCTTCTCGATTTACGAAAATCATTCCCAAAGAATGACATCGCTTATTACAATTCTATCGTGCAAATTTGTGATAGACTTGTAACCTTTTTGCTTTTCTCCTTTTAGAATATGAACTTCTACCAAGACCTGACATATATGAGTCAAATGAAATTGAAGGCTCACCAACTAGATAGACCTTGGCTTCAATTATCCAGCATACATCTTCTGGCATACTCTTGTGCTTTAACAGTCTTGATCTTTCACATCTAGCTTTGTAGATTTTTGTCAGAGCATTTTGAGGGAGGGAAGGAAAATATTTTCTTAAATTTGAGAGAATGACATCTATTTTAAAGGAGAAGGATTCAGTTATTATGGGAAACTGAAAACAAACCGACTTGAGAGCCACGAAGTACCGTTATCTGTCACTTAATCAGAATACAAAGAACTGCAAAAAGAAGGCAACAAAATTAGAATAAATTCTATAAATAACAAGGATTAGAAAGAGAGATGAATTCTACCTCATCAACTTGGTTTTCCAGAAATGGTTTGAGTCTTTGTCCATTGACTTTAAACATATTACCATTCCTAGGATTCTCAATGTCAATGACCCCATGAGGATACACATGTTTAACAACAAAAGGACCACTCCATCTAGATTTCAATTTGCTAGGGAATAGGTGCAGACGAAAATTATAAAGCAGAACTTTTGGACTAATTTCAAAAGATTTTCTCAAAATTAACCTGTCATGAAAAGCATTTGCTCTAGCTGCATCAATCTTTGAGTTTTCATATGCATCATTTCTCAATTCCTCAAGTTTATTTAATTGCAATTTGCATATCTTGCAAGCATTATCAAGGTTTAGGTTGAAAGCTTTAATGACCCAAAATGCTTTATGCTCTAGTTCTACAGGCAAGTGACAAGGTTTTCCATAGACTAACCGATAGGGTGACATGTCCAAAGATGTTTCGAAAGCAGTACGGTAAGCCCAAAGTACATCGTTTAGTCTTAAAGACCAATCTTTACGATTTGGGTTACCCGTTTTTTCCAAAATTTGTTTAATCTCTGTATTTGCCAATTCAACTTGTCCATTTGTCTGAGGGAGATAAGGGGTGGCAATTTTGTGTGTAATACCATATTTCTTCATTAAACATTCAAATGGTTTATTGCAAAAATGTGTTCCCCCATCACTGATGGTAGCTCGAGGGATTCCAAATCGACACAAGACATTTTCTTTTAAAAATTTGAGAACAATTTTATGATCATTGTGTCAGCATGGAATCACCTCAATCCATTTTGAGACATAATCAACTATAACCAAAATATACACAAATCCAAATGAGGATGGAAATAGACCCATGAAATCATTTTTCCAACAATAAAAAATTTCAATGACAAGGATAGGGTTAAGAGGCATCATGATTCTTTTAGAAATAGAGCCCATTTTTTGACAATTTTCACCACTTTTGCAATAGCTATAGCAGTCCTTAAATAAAGTGGGGCAATAAAATCCACACTGCAAGATTTTCACAGTTGTTTTCTGTGAAGAAAAGTAACTTCACATGCTTCTGATTGACAAAATTTAATGACACTACCTACGTCACTGTCGGGCACACATCTCTGAAAGATTTAGTCAGGACAATATTTGAACAAGTATGGATCATCCCGATAAAAAATTTTCACCTCTGTCAAAAATTTCCTTCTATCTTGGTGCGTCCATTGAGACAACATCTTTCCTGTTACAAGAAAGTTGACTATGTTAGCAAACTAAGGCATGGAATTGACAAAAAATAAGAATTCATTGGGAAAAGAATCATTGATGGGTGTGTTATCAAAAGGTGAGCTTGTTGTAAGTCTAGACAAATGATCTGTGACAACATTTTCAGCTCCTTTCTTATCTTTTATTATGATGTTGAATTGTTGAAACAACAAGATCCGCCGTATCAATCTTGGTTTGGCATCCTGCTTATACATCAAATATCTAACAGTAGCATGATCGGTGAAAATCATAATAGAAGAACCAATTAAATAAGATCAAAATTTGCCCAGTGCAAATATTACAGCAAGTAGTTCTTTTTCAGTAGTGGTGTAATTCATTTGTACATTATTTAAAGTTCTACTTGCGTGACAAATCACACGAGGCTTACGTTCCTTTCTTTGGCCTAAAACAGCGCCTATAGCAAAATCACTAGCATCACACATTAACTCAAGAGGTAAAGACCAGTCAGGGGATTGCATGATAGGAACAGACGTCAAAAGACCAATTAATTTTTCAAAATATTTTTGACAATCTTGAGTCCAATCAAATGATGCATCTTTCAACAGAAGATTACACAATGGTCTAGATATGGCGCTAAAGTCCTTAATGAGTCTTCTGTAAAATCCTACATGTCCTAAAAAGGAACAAACTTCTCTGACTATTTTTAGGGAAGGGAAATGGGCAATTAATTCAACATTGGCCTTATCAACTTCAATTCCTTTAGAAGATATCACATGACCGACGAGCGCCGAACTCAGTCAAAATTATAACCGAAGTTATTACCTAAACTTGTAGTATTGTGAACAACACCGGATCATCTCCTCAAGGATCGTAGATGCAATTTGATCAAATCAAGTGAAAATTAGAAAAAGGGGGTTTTGATGGTTCAAGAATCGCGCGATGTGAGGATTTAAAGAGAAATAACAATTAAAAGAACGATCAATTCAGAAATCTATCCGAGATTGGGTGGATTCAATCATAGACCTTTCAACAAACACCTGAAATACATTTGAATGGTTAACTTGGATCTAGCCGAGATCTGCATCAGATCAGAATTCATACTAGACAATCGTCGAATTCAATTGACAAGTGATAAACACAAATCTCTGCAATCGCACCATTCATGTAAATATATGTCAATTTAAGCACCGAATTCAATTAACCTAGGCACAAATCAGTAACCTAACCTCTTCAATTATGTGATTAGTTTAGATCAATCAGTTCTAAATTTCATCACAATACTTAATCTTAAACCAAGATCAAATCAGATCAAACATAAACAGAATCACCATTCATGCATTCAAGATCAAGAGAACAGAAGAAGAAGAGAAGAGGAATTCAAATATAAATCAAATACATTACATAACCAAGGTCTCAAGAATCCAAGCCACAATCTCTTCAAGAGTCCCGAATTGACTAGAAGTGACTTAGCTCTCTATTACAATGAAGGAAAAATATACAAGAACTATGAAAAGCTATTTCTAACACCAAGTGTGTGTTGTGTTTAGAGCTCTCTACATGCTTCCTTTTATAGAGGATTCAGAGTAGTAGTAGATGGGTAGATGAGATTAGTAGGTGGAATTAGTAGGTGAGCTTGGTAGGTGAACTTGGTAGGTGAGCTTGGTAGGTGAACTTGGTAGGTGAGCTTCCTTGTCTCCGAAAGTATTCATTGCTGAACTCATTGATTTCGTCATTTTTGAGTCAAATGGTCTTCATGAAAGTTCTAGGAAATTGTCTAAGCTTTCCAATGGCTCTGGAAGCACCCAAAAATTCGTCCTACAACCCAAGATATGACCCAATTACTATAGACTGCTCAGGACCAGTTTCAGCACCTCTGTTTTGACTTTCAGACCCAATATCTCCATCAAGGAGCCCGAATCAAGTTTTGTGTTTGTCATGAAAGTTGTACATATGGGTCTTAACTTTCTGATCACCAATTTTCAGCCCATTCTACAAACCCAAACTCGAATTATGTTCTGGTTACTACACACTGTTCGGGTTCCAGTCACAAATCCCGTATTCTGATTTCCATGCCCAATTAGCTCCACTAAATGTCTGAATTTGACTTTGAGCTCTTCATCAAAGTTGTAGAGCTCTCTTTTATCTTTCCTACAAGGTAAAATTCATAATTATCAGACATTTAGAACTCAAGATATGGCCAAAATACAGAAACAGTGTAAGACTCGAATAATGCTGAAAAATCAATTAAGTCGATTCGAGTTCAAACTTACAAAACATAATCAAATTCAGTCAATTAAGTACATGAAGAGTGTAAATGACTAATAATGAGGGTTTCTTAATGAATAAAATATGTGATTATCAAATTCCCCACACTTAGCTTTTTGCACTCCTGGGCAAAACATATAAAACTAAAGTTAGAAGACAAAGACAAACGACACAAACTTAAAAGTTAAAAACTCTAAAGGACTCAATGAAGCAAGAAGAGCAACAAGAAATTCAAGGGATCAAAGCATAAATGAGGTAACATTTCTTCACATCTCAAACCAAAATGCAAGGAAACTTCCGTTGAAAAGAATGAATTAAGAATGATGGATCTTCTGATATTCCCTCTCAATCTCTCAAGTGTTTAAAAGGTAGGTATTTCACTCAATTCAACCCATGAAAATTGCACTACCATAAGCTTGCTTATCTTCTACTTCTCCACTACTCAAAACACATGCACACACAAATCATGAGGACTTTATTCAAGGTTGTAGTGAGGTCAAGGTAACAGAAGAGGATAAAATGGATATGAGAAGATAAATACCAAAGAGAATAAAAGCAAATGAGAGCTGAGTTCAAATAACGAGCATAAAAGTTCATCTCAACTCTAATGTATATCCCTTTACATATTCATTTCCCCATCCTTTTCTCTTTTTTTTTTATATATATATGAACATAACTATATACATACATTTTTTTTTTTCTAGGCACTTTTTTTTTTCAACAACCATTTTGTACACACACCCCCACACTTGTTCAAAAACTCATCCATTAACCAGGCTAATGTTCTTTTATTCCCTAAGGTACAGTAAGAACACGATTTTTCATTTAAGGCACATAATGAGCTAGAAACAAGGAATGGTCAAATAAGCTCAAAGGGGTTAAGCAAAGGAAAATATACAAGGTTGGCAAGAATCAGAGAATTTTCGAGAGGTCAAAAGAGTGCTTGATATTATATTGAAAACAAGGTTGGCTATTTGGTTAAACTAGCTAAGAAAGAGGGCCTCAATCATGTTCATGCATGCAAGTGAAATGTAGCCTCAAAAAGAATCAAAGCAAGTTCTAGAGTGGTTATTAACATGAGTGAAAATCACACAAGAAAGAAGAGAATGGCATAAATGTTGAATCCATCCATTAGGCTCAAAATCTCACAAGGTATGCATCCATCAAACTCAATTCATCAATTCAATCATCCATCACCAAGCATATCAGTTCAAGAAGAAAAATTATTCAATCATGCAATGAACCTTCTTTTTTTTTTTTTTTGAAATTTTTTTTTTTGAATTTTTTTTTTTTAACAAACGAAAAGAAAGAAACATGCTAAAATCTCTCCCCCACACTTAATAGAACATTGTCCTCAATGTGAAAGAAAGAGATAGAAAAGAGCAACACAACCTGATAAGAAGTGAATCAACGCTAAGCAGAAAAGAAACACACTGTCAATGCCGCATCAGACCCTGAAAAGAAATTAAATAAGAAAACGTTAGTACTTCCACAATTCAATACTAATTAATTACTACCTAAAAAACTCCTTACTCGCCACCAATTAAGATGCGTCTCAAGAGTAAAATTACTCCTTACTCTGCCATCACTAATTGGTTTAATAAGTCCATGACAACCATATCATACTAAACAAAACAACAACAATTTTTTTTTTTTAAATCAAACCCATTAAAGAAAGTTTCAGATCGGGCTCTTGTTTCTTGTTACTTCCTTACGTATTTGCTTCTGTTGACCAATCTATACGAGTGATACGATCAGTACATACTCAAAAGCTTCTAATTTATCAATGAGCTCATCAATAGTGGAGGCGAGAGATAAGAAGTTGTCTTCTTAGAAGGAGTGATAAATTTACGTTCCATGACTTTGTCAAGAAAAAGAACAAAAGATCAAAGAAATTATTAACATTCAACAAACCAATGGGTTTATGGTGGATGTTCGGTTCGCCCAAGAGACAATTTGAAAAATTTCTTCCAAAGTACCAAAACCACCTGGTAAGGCAATGAATGCATCGAGTTTTCAAGCATTATCTTCATGCGTTCATGCATTGATGATACTTTAAGTTCCTCCCCAATTGTCTTTCCATTGATGTTGTTGAGCTAAAGTTTCGGGAATGACACCTAAAACGATTTGTCTCTTACAAAGGCAGCAAGTGATACGACCCCCATTAACCCACGACAACCTCCCCCATATACAAGATGAATATTCTTCGCAGCAAGTGATCGACCAAGAGTGCTAGCTGCGTTTACAAACTCTAATCCCTTCCCATAACTCGACCCACAAAAAACACGAGACATTTTTGAGGTTACGAATAGAAGGCCCCATTCTATACTCTTCCTCCCTTTGAGTGTTTCTGAGTTTGAAGGAAAATGGAGAAAATGGAGTGTTTAAATAGGAAAAAGAATGGAAAGGGGAATAATTGCACCTATGAGGGTAGGTTGGCGGTTGTCAGAAAAGGTTGAAATTAAGAGACACAGAATCTTTTTTTTTTTTTTTTTTTTGACTTCAAGAAAACCATCAAGGTAAAGAAGTCTAGAAACCCCTGAAGGACCCTGCTCAAAGGATCGTCTGTACAAAAATCAAAATACAACAAAATGATACAAAGATAATAGAAAATGATGACATACCTGTATGTACAGTTTCCATGGCGTATCTTTATCTTTGCTTGGCGTCATGAGTGCGAGTAGACATCACGTCCTTTTTTTTTTTTGTGAAATTGTTAGAAAAACTTGATGAAAGATGAGTGTATACTTACTTAAGATTAGGATGGAGGTAGTCTGCTCTTTCGGCTTTGTGCCAAAGCATTGTTGACCAGTATTCGACCCATTCAAGACCAGCGCAACATAGGGCTCCCAGAAGGGACAAGTGACCATAATACGACTGGCTGCCTCACATGTGGGATACAATCTACCTTCTTTGTTTTTCAATTAAGAAGGCTGGATCAGGATGCATGCATTTCCCCATTCACGGTTTGTGTTACCAAAGCCAACCCTAAGAAGTATACATTTTTTTTTTCATTTTTTTTTTATTTTTTTTTCTCATTTTTTTCATTTTTTTTTTCATTTTTTTTTTTTTTGTAAAATGCTATGAAGAAGAAGAAGAAGAAGATGATATGTACTGATTGTTTGTGGATATGGCTCACATCGCCTCGGTTTAACGTCTAATGTTGGCTTAAACGTCTTCTATGAGTCGAGGATAAGCTTCCCATCCAATTTTCTTATAAATTGGCAAACGGGGTCTTTTAGAGTCGATTCCCAAGGCTGTAGCGTTGTTGTTCATCCTTGAAGAGATTCCACATTTAAGAATTTCACGATGCACCAATCCACAAGAATGCTTCTCAAGAGTCAATAAGATATCATCTAATGACTCCTTACTCGATCCATTCTTAATGAAGAAAATTTTATCTTCTCTATTTGCGGAAACCATCCCCTTAGTACGACATCGCTTGTTACGGTTCCATCGTCCACATTTGTGACGGACTTGTAACCTTTTTGCTCTTCTCCTTTTAGAATATGAACTTCTTCCAAGGCCAGGGCATATATGAGTCAAATGAAATTGAGGACTCACTGCTAATCGGACCTTTGCTTCAATTATCCAGCGTACATCTTCGGCATACCCTTGTGCATTAACATTCTCAATCTCTCACATCGAACTTTGTAGATTTTTCTCGAGCATTTTGAGGAAGAGAAGGAAAATGTTTTCGGGTTTGAAAGAATGACATCCATTTTGAAGGAGAAGAAGGGTTCGGTTATTTTGGGAAGCGAAGAATAAAGCAGGCTCAAGAGTCACGGAGTACCATATCCGCCACTTAAGCAAGCAACACAAAGAACTCAAGAACTTGGTTTTCCGGGAATGATTGAGTCTTTGTCCATTAACTTAAGCGCATTACCATTCCTAGGATCCTCGGTATCGATCTTTGAAAGGATACGCGTGTCGACAACAAAAGAACCGCGCCACCTAGATCTCAATTTTCCAAGGAGTAGGTGCGAGATGATAATCTCAAAGCGAGAACTTTTGACCAATTTCCGACTTTTGCAAAAGGTGTAACAAACCTTTAATAAAGTAGGCCAATAAAATCCATCTTGCAAGATTTTTCGCAGTTGTTGTGTTGAAGAAAAAAATGACCTCCACATGCTTACGAGCGACTCTACCTACCTCATTGTCGGGAACACATTTTTTTTTTTTTTTTTTTTTTTTTTTTTTTTTTTTTTTTTTTTTTCGCTTTTTTTTTTATTCATAATGCGGATGGAGAAGGTTCATCACCTCCTTACGCATTCTACGGAAGTTCATGATCTTGTTGAGGCGGTGTCCATTTACGATGAAAGCTTTGGCGGTGACCTCACTTTTAATCGACAGCACGAGAAGGAAAAACATTAGTAACAATAAATGGTCCATCCCATCTAGACCTTAATTTGCCGGGCATGAGTCGGAGGCGGGAGTTATAGAGGAGAACTTTTTGACCAATCTCAAATGTTTTCCTCGAGAATCAACTTATCATGGAAGGTTTTGGTCTTCTCCTTATAAAGTTTGGAACTTTCATAAGCCTCCAGCGCGGATCTCCTCCAATTCTTTGCGGTGCGCTGACTTCCTCTCCATACACGCTTGATCTAGGTCCAAGTTGCACCTTTTCACGCTTGAGAATGCTCGATGTTCAATTTCCACCGGTAGGTGAGGGCTTTTCAAAAACAATCCGATACGGAGACATCCCGATTGGTGTCTTATAAGCGGTCCGGTAAGCCCATAAAGCATCCTCAAGCCTCTTGCTCCAGTCCTTTCTGTTAGGTTGAGCTGTCTTACGGAGTATACGCTTAATTTCTCTGTTGGAGACCTCGGCTTGCCCATTGGTTTGGGGGTGGTAGGGTGTAGAAACCTTGTGTTGGACTCCATACTTCTTCATCAAAGCCTCCATGCTTCGATTGCAAAAATGTGAACCTTGATCACTAATGATGGATCTCGGGACTCCAAACCTACGAGAAAATCGTGATCTAATAAAATCCACAACAACTTTAGAATCATCGGTCAGGAGTGGCCTTAGCCTCCACCCATTTAGATACATAATCCACGACAAGCGA
Source organism: Ormosia emarginata (assembly GCA_029884605.1). Classification (NCBI taxonomy): domain Eukaryota; kingdom Viridiplantae; phylum Streptophyta; class Magnoliopsida; order Fabales; family Fabaceae; genus Ormosia; species Ormosia emarginata. The sequence continues at coordinate 5,830,818 of JAQQTP010000064.1, forward strand.
GAATGTAAACAAAACCAAATGATACGGGAAAAGGACCCATAAAGTCAATACCCAAACATCAAAAATCTCACGAGAATAATAAGGGTTTACGGGGCATTTCATTCCTACGAGAAGTATTCCCTGTTCTACGGCATTGATCACAAGATTTGCAAAACATATATGCATCATGAAATAGAGTGGGCCAATATAATCCGAGTCTAAAACTTTCCTAGCAGTCGTTGAGGACCGAAGTGGCCGCGACATGCAAGTTTATGACAAAAGCTAAGAATGGAATGGAATTCATCATCGAGGCACACACCTCCTAATTACTTGGTCTTTGCAAAATCTCCATAAGTAAGGATCATCCCACACATAATACTTTGACTCACTTTTCAATTTATCAATCTTAGCCTTAGTGAAATGTGCGGTATTGCTTTAGCAACCAAGAAATTAATCAAATCGACAAACCAAGGGATGTTGCCTTGCGGCTTGAAAAGGCTGCTCATCGAGAAAACATCATGGATGGGAAAAACATACGCCTCCCTTTCAATTCGACTCAAGTGATCGGCCACCAAATTCTCGCTCCACTCTTGTCACGGATCTCAATATCAAACTCACTGGAGGAGCAACATCCACTAATCAACCGGGGCTTGGCATTGGGCTTTTTCGGGAGAAACTTCAATCTTTGCATGATCTGAAAACACAACCACTCTAGAACCAAGCAAATATGATCGAAATTTATCTAAAGCAAAAACAATTGCTAAAAGTTCCTTTTCGGTTGTGGTGTAGTTGATTTGTGCGAGGATCTAAAGTTCTCGAAGCATAGGAAATGACATGAGATACTTTACCGACCCTTTGTGCAAGAACGACTCCCAATGCATAATTAGAGGCATCACACATCAGCTCAAATGGAAGTGTCCAATCCGGCGGTTGGATGATAGGTGTCTTGGTCAATGCACTGCTTCAATTGATTGAAGGCATCCTGGCACTTCTTGTCAAAGTGAAACTCCATATCTTTTTGCGGTAAGTTGGATAGCGGAAGTGCAATTTTCTTTGAAATCCTTTATGAACCGCCGATAGAAACACGCATGACCAAGGAAAAGAACGAATCTCCCGCACGCATGTGGGGTAAGATAGGCATGAAATAACATCTATTTTTGCGGGATCTACCTCAATACCCTCACGAGATATCACATGCCCTAAGACTATACCTTGTTCTACCATGAAATGACATTTCTCAAAATTTAGAACGAGGTTAATCTTAATGCATCTATGCAAGACCTGAGCAGACTATCTAAACATGCATCAAAGGAAGATCCATAGGCAGTAAAATCATCCATAAATACGTCCATGCAATTTTCTAAAAAATCGAGAAAAGATACTTACCATACACCTACGAAAGGTGCACGGAGCATTGCATAGACCAAAGGGCATCCTCCTGTATGCAAATGTGCCAAATGGACAAGTGAAAGTAGTCTTCTCTTGGTCTTATGGGGCTATATGAATCGAAAATAGCCCGAATATCCATCCAGGAAACAATAATGTGACTTGCCAGCTAACCGCTCCAACATCTGATCAATGAATGGCAACGGGAAATGATCCTTTCTAGTAGCCTGGTTGAGCCGCCTATAATCAATGCAAACTCGCCAACTGTTTTGAACTCGTGTGGGCACAAGCTCATTGTTCGATTCGCAACCACTTTGTGACCCAGATTTCTTGGGAACCACTTGCACGGGGCTCACCCCATTGGTATCGGATATTGGATAAATAATGCCGACTTGAAGTAGCTTTGTAACTTCCTTCTTCACCACATCTAGAATCGGGGATTTAGTCTCCTTTGGGGAACTGTCTAGCTGGTTTGATCCCTTCTTCCAATAAAATCTTATGCATGCATGTGGAGGGACTAATACCGGGAATATCTGCAGAGAGTCCATCAGATGGCTTGCCTATTACGCCTCAAAATCTGCGGTAACTTTTCTTCTTGATCGGGTTGTAAGTTTTTAGCAATGATCATAGGAAGTGTCTCATCATCTCCCAAATATGCATATTTAAGATGGTGTAGTAAAGTCTTCAACTCCAAAGATGGAGGTTGCACAATGGAAGGTAACAAGTGATCTGAAACAACTATCTCAGCAACATTAATTTCAGCATGGTACTGACTCTCATTCTCAATTGTTGCATCATCATCAGCGGTATCATTACTCATAACAGAATAAATCTCAGCACATGCAGCACATGGTTCAACATCACAAGTGGCACATGTATCACAAGAAACAGAACCAAGATAGTCAACAATATCGGGGGAATCAGCATATAAATCAGTATAGACATCATCAACCAGCATCTCAATCATATCAACATGGAAAACAGAATGCTCCTCTAGGGGGTGTCTCATAGCATCAAAAATGTTAAATTGTACCAAATCGTCGCCAAACTCCATAGAAAGGGTGCCAGCATGCACGTCTATCTTGGTCTTGGCGGTCTTGAGAATGGTGCCTAGAATCAATGGAGCATGGTTTGTTGGAGACTCATCTTCCATGTCCGAGAATGTAGAAATCTCTTTGGAAAAATCAACTCATTCACCCGAACTAACACATCTTCCGGCCACACTGCGGGATGAGCGGTGGCTCTATTTGCCAAGCTGAATCACGATACCGGTGGGTTGCAAAGTACCAATGTTTAAACACTTATACACACGACATGGGCATGACATTGATCGAAGCACCCAAATCTAGCATTGCATGCTCAAATCTAGAGTTGCCAATTGTGCAAGAAATTGTGAAAGTTCCAGGATCTTTGCATTTACGTGGCATGCTTAGGAGAATCATTGCGAAACATTTCTTCCCATGCTTGATCTTCTCATCCCCTTTCAACCTTCTCTTATGAGTGCACAACTCCTTGAGAAATTTAGCATATTTTGGAATTTGCTTGATTGCATCTAGGAGGGAATATTGATTTCCACTTTCTGAATGTCTCCATGACTTCTTTTTCCATTTACGCTTGCATTGTTCTCTTGGATTGTGTGATCCTATTTGGAAAAGGTAATGGAATGGTAACATCTGAATTCTCTGCAATTTTCTTCGGGCACAAATTTACGGATGAATTATCCATTTCTGCCGTTTTTGGTCAATTTCGATTCTTTGTAAGGTTGGAACATCAACTTCTTTGCCACTTCTCAAGGTAATTGCACTTACGTTGCCTCTTGGATTATTATTTGTTTGTGAAGGCAATTGGCTAGAACCTTGACTCTTTAGCTCGCTCACGGTGGTTGCCGGTACCCGATTTGAGTTTGTAAATTTGAATGTTGGCAGCGACGTTCTGCTTTGGGCCGAATGTTATTTGTGGCCATTTGTTTCATCGAGGTCTTCCAATGATGGCTCGGTGGAGTGGATTAGATGAGGCTATGGCTTGAACAAGTTCTTTGTTGTACGAATGCGGGGGTATTTGTTGGTTGACTGCTTGGACTGACTTGGTATCTAAATTGTTATTCTTCTTGGTGGAAATTTGTTGTTCTTCTTGGTGGAAATTTATTTGTTGTTCTTGGCTAGGATTCCCATATCTCAAATTGGGATGGTCTCGCCAACCAGGATTATAAGTGCTAGAAAATGGATCATATCTAGATTGTTCTTTGTTGTTCTTGATATTGGGCTCTACCGGGAAAAACACAGTGAGCAACACATTGATCTGGAAAAGCGGAACCATCTTCCTGAAGTGTAGGGCATGAATCAGTAGGATGAGATGAATTAGAGCAAATTCCACACACTGATGCAGTCATCTGCATGGGTGGTTGTTGACCCACTACTATCTGTCTTACCAAAGAAGTCAATTCATCTAGTATGTGTTCCATTCTTTGTTGGTCCATATGAGATGCTTGAATTTCATTAACTCCTCTGGTTGCGGTGATGATCGCGAGCCAAGCTGTTGGGTATTGGTGCCATGTTTGCTATCGGATCTCTTGCGGCGGTAGGAGTCTTGTCTACTAAGGCTCCTCCGGAGAGCGGCATCGATCATGCTTCTATCATTTGGCACAAGCCCTCATAAAAGTATTGAATCAAGAGTTGGTCACTAATTTGGTGATGAGGCGGCTCGAACACAACTTCTTGAATCTCTCCCGGTATTCATGCAAAGTCTCACCGGACATACGTACGATGCCACATATATCCTTCCTAATTGCGGCGGCTCTCGGCAGGGAAGAATCTCTCCGGGAACAACCTCTTCATGTCATTCCAACTTCTGACTGAACCTGGTGAAAGATAAAACAACCAATCTTTGGCTGCATCGACAAGTGAGAAAGGAAATGCCCTTAACTTGATGTGTTCCTCGGAGATGCCTTGTGGCTTCATGGTTGAACACACAACATGGAACTCTTTCAGGTGCTTATGAGGATCTTCACCCGCAAGACCATGAAACTTTGGTAACAAGTGTATCAAACCAGATTTTAACTCAAAATCTGCATCAAGATCAGGATATTGAATGCACAAAGATTGGTAAGATACATCAGGAGTAGCAAGTTCCTTAAGGGTTCTATTATGCATGTTATCAGCCATGATTTCAGGATTACATAAGTTATCAGGTTCACTTCCAAAATTAGGTTCAGAATTAACTCTGGAATTTATCACACGAGCTCTAATTAATCTATGCAAGGTCTATCAATCTCGGGATCAAGATCAAGCAAGATATCGGGATTGGACCTAGTCATGCATCAACTAAAGCACAAAAATACAAAAGCGCAACTAAGCAAAATACACTAAACAACACTCAAAATATGCAAAAATAAATCTAGTTAATATGTCTAAACATTTTTTAAAAATTATGGAATCAACACAGAACAAAATCTACATAAAAATGAAACTAGAAAATGCAATAAAAAATATTAAAAAATTGAAAAAGTGGTCTAAATGATAGAATTTCGAAAAACCAGGGGTGACCTCACAGTTTCTGTGAGTCTTGTTTATCAGGCTGTTTTCCTTCAACCGACCAAGTTTCAGCTCATTCTGGGCATGTTGCAGTTCGAAAATTGCAATAGTTACCCGTAATCACCTGTTTTCCGTCTTTCCTAAATCAGAAAAATTCAAAAGCTAGGATAAAAATATTAGTATGGTATGAACAATGTTAGTAAATGAAAAATAACTGTTAGAATAGGTAAGAAAGAACAAAAATTAGTAAGGTTACTCAAAATGAAAAGATTACACCTACGAGATCCCCTAAGCAATGGCGCCAAAATTTTGACGCCTTAGAACTGGGATCAAAATTATAACCGAAGTTATTACCTAAACTTGTAGTATAGTGAACAACAGGATCGTCTCCTCAAGGATCGTAGATGCAATTTGATCAAATCAAGTGAAAATTAGAAAAAGGGGGTTTTGATGGTTCAAGAATCGCGGTGACGGGATTTAAAGAGAAATAACAATTAAAAGAACAGTCAATTCGAGAAATCTATCAGAGATTGGGTGGATTCAATCATAGACCTTTCAACAAACACCTGAAATACATTTGAATGGTTAACTTGGATCTAGCGAGATCTGCATCGGATCCGAATTCATACTAGACAATCGTCCAGAATTCAATTGACAAGTGATAAACACAAATCTGCAATCGCACCATTCATGTAAATATATGTCAATTTAAGCACCGAATTCAATTAATCTAGGCACAAATCAGTAACCTAACCTCTTCAATTACGTGATTAGTTTAGATCAATCAGTTCTAAATTTCATCACAATACTTAATCTTAAACCAAGATCAAATCGGATCAAACATAATGAGAATCACCATTCATGCATTCAAGATCAAGAGAAGAAGAAGAAGAAGAGAAGAGGAATTCAAATATAAATCAAATACATTACATAACCAAGGTCTCAAGAATCCAAGCCACAATCTCTTCAAGAGTCCGAATTGACTAGAAGTGACTTAGCTCTCCATTCTGATGAAGGAAAAATATACAAGAACTATGAAAAGCTATTTCTAACACCAAGTGTGTGTTGTGTTTAGAGCTCTCCACATGCTTCCTTTTATAGAGGATTCAGAGTAGTAGTAGATGGGTAGATGAGATTAGTAGGTGGAATTAGTAGGTGAGCTTGGTAGGTGAACTTGGTAGGTGAGCTTGGTAGGTGAACTTGGTAGGTGAGCTTCCTTGTCTCCGAAAGTATTCATTGCTGAACTCATTGATTTCGTCATTTTTGAGCCAAATGGTCTTCATGAAAGTTCTAGGAAATTGTCTAAGCTTTCCAATGGCTCTGGAAGCACCCAAAAATTCGTCCTATAGCCCAAGATATGACCCAATTACTACAGACTGCTCAGGACCAGTTTCAGCACATCTGTTTTGACTTTCAGACCCAATATCTCCATCAAGGAGCCGGAATCAAGTTTTGTGTTTGTCATGAAAGTTGTACATATGGGTCTTAACTTTCAGATCACCAATTTTCAGCCCATTCTATAAACCCAAACTCGAATTATGTTTTGGTTACTACACACCTGTTCGGGTTCAGTCACAAATCCCGTATTCTGATTTCCATGCCCAATTAGCTCCACTAAATGTCTGAATTTGACTTTGAGCTCTTCATCAAAGTTGTAGAGCTCTCTTTTATCTTTCCTACAAGGTAAAATTCATAATTATCAGACATTTAGAACTCAAGATATGGCCAAAATACAGAAACAGTGTAAGACTCGAATAATGCTGAAAAATCAATTAAGTCCGATTCGAGTTCAAACTTACAGAACATAATCAAATTCAGTCAATTAAGTACATGAAGAGTGTAAATGACTAATAATGAGGGTTTCTTAATGAATAAAATATGTGATTATCAATGACCTAACACTATTCTTGAGGTAACCATGTAATGACATTTTTTCCAATTTAGCACAAATTATTTTTCTTTGTATCTTTTAAGAACTTTTCCTAAATTATCAAGACAATTTTCAAATGAATTTCCAAAAGCTGTCAGGTCATCCATGAAAACCTCTAAATAATGCTCAATCATGTCATTAAAAATACTTAACATGCATCTTTGGAATGTTGCTGGTGCATTACAAAGGCCAAAAGACATTCTTCTATATGCAAACGTACCAAAGGGGCATGTAAAAGTGGTCTTTTCTTGATCCTCTAATGCAATTGGTATTTGATTATAACCTGAATAACCATTAAGAAAACAGTAGTATGGATGTTCTGCTACCCTTTTCAGAATTTGATCAAGAAATAGTAAGGGGAAATGATATTTCCTAGTAGCAACATTTAATTTTCTAAAATCAATACACATACGCCAACTGGATGAGACTCACATAGGTATTAATTCACCTTTATCATTTTCAACCACTGTTATTCCAGATTTCTTAGGCACAACTTGTGTAGGGCTTACCCACTGGCTATCAGAGATATGATAGATAATTCCAACATCAAGTAATTTAAGAACTTCAGCTCTAACTACCTCTTTCTTGTGTGGATTTAATCTTCTTTGAAGTTGTTGAGATGTTTTAGCATTATCCTCTAAAAGTATTCTATGTGTACATATTAATAGATTAATGCCTTTTATGTCCTTTAATGTCCATCAAATTACACTTTTATGCCTTTTAAGAACTTCTGTTAACATACATTCTTGTTCTTCAATAAGGCACAAGAAAATTACCTCTAGAAAGCTTTGCTCTTCTTCCGAAAATGTATACTTCAACCCAGTAGGTAACGACTTTAATTCCAGTGTGGGTACTTCTTCACGGGTATTATCATTCATGAGTTTTAGCTCTTCAAATTTTAGTTTACATCCCTTGTACTCCATTTCCTGTGTATAATTAAGCAAATATCATATTTCAGAAATAACATCATCTAATTGCATGTCTAAATCAAATGAATTGATTAAAAAAATTTCTAATGGGTCAGAAGAACTCCTTGTTTGAAGATGATCATCTACGATGGCTTTAATCCCTTCAACTTCCTCCTTTTTATCAAGGACTTCCTGTGGTTGCTTGTACATGTTAAAAACATTGAGTTCCAATGTCATATTTCCAGATGTTAGCCTCACCACTCCATTTCTACAATTTATGAAAGCATTAGATGTTGCTAAAAATGGATGGCCTAAAATACCAAGAATTGACTTATAACTATCAACCATAGGTTCAGTATCCAAAATAATAAAATTCACAGGATATATGAATTTATCAACTTGTACCAATATATCTTCCACTATTTCTTGTAGAATTTTAATTGATTTATCGGCAAGTAGCTAGAAGAGTTACATAAGTGGGTTTTAACTCACCCAAGTTGAGTTACTGATAAACTGAATATGGAAGTAAATTGACACTAGCACCAAGATCAAGTAAAGCTTTTTCAATTTTATGTTCTCCAATAATGCATCAAACTGTAGGACAACCAAGGTCTTTATATTTCAAGACATTATTATTCTGAAGAATGGAGCTTACCTGTTCAGCCAAAAAGGCTTTGTTTTTCACATTTAGTTTCCTTTTAACAATGCACAAGTCCTTCAAATATTTGGCATAAGAAGGAATCTGTTTGATAGCATCTAACAAAGGAATATTAACCTTCACTTGTTTTAAAATTTTAAAAATTTCAGTGTTATTGTTCAATTTCCTTGAATTATTTAATGCTTGAGGAAATTGTGGTGCAAGCGAGAGTTTAGTCTCCTTTTGGTCAACTTCTTCATTTTCTTGGAGAATTGATTCATCATCTCTCTCACAAGGTTCGAGAATTTGTTTTTTAATAACTTTTCCACTCCTAAGAGTTATTACTGACTTGACTTTATCCATTTGTTGGTTTTCTAAACTACCCTCATTTAGACTATACTGACCCTTGGGGTTTGATTGAGGTTGAGAAGAAAATTTTCCTTTCTCGTGAATTGTGAGTGTAGAAGAAAGTTTAGCAAGAGTTTCTTTTATGTCAATCATGGTTTAATTGTTTTGTTTATTAATGGTCTTTTGCTTTTCTATGAATGCATGCAGTGTTTCTTCAAGGTTTTTCCTATATGGCGGGACATAAGGTGCATATTCTTGAGAATTTTGAGGGTCCTATTGTTCATAAGGAGGCGGTGGTTACATAAATTATGCTTAATTATTATTCCTCCAGCTGAAGTATGGGTGATTTCTCCATCCTGGATTGTATGAATCTGAAAATGAATAAGTAAATGACTTTTTAAAATTATTCATTGCATTTACTTGCTCATGTACAACTTCTTTAAAAATAGGAATCTTAGGACATTCATGTGTTGAGTGTCCTAAGTCATCACAAATGTCAAAAATTTCTTTATTTTGCACAGATTTGATTTCTTTTATTTTTCCTAATTCTATGGCTTCAACCTTTTCTTGTTAAACTGGCGACCCTAGCATTTAGATCTTCTTCTTGACTAAGGTGGTGTTTTCCTTTACTTGCAATGTTAGATCTAATTGAATTTTTAGAAGGATTAGTATTATGCCAAGATTAAGAATTCTCAGCCAAATGGTCTACATATACTAAAGCTTCTTCAGGTTCTTTATCTAGAAACTCACCATTGCATATTGTTTCCACAAATTGTTTAGTTTTAGGTGTTAACCCTTCATAAAAGAAACTTATAGTGCGCCATTTTTCAAAAGCATGATGTGGCAAGAATTTAACAAATCTTTAAAACGTTCCCAACATTGAAAATATGCTTTATTTGAATTTTGGGAAAAAATTTGGATTTGTCTTTTCAAAGCATTAGTTTTATGTGTTGGAAAAAATTTCTTTAAGAATTCACTTTGCATTTCTTGCCATGTGCCAATTGATCTTGGTTTCAAAGCATTAAGTCAAGTTTTTGCTTTATCTTTCAAAGAAAAAGGAAACAATTTAAGCTTAACAATATCTTCAGTGCAATTTTGATCATTGAAAGTGATTCATACTTCTTCAAATTCTTTTAGTAGTAAATATAGGCTTTCAAATTCTAATCCATGGAAATTATGAAGCAATGAAATCATACCTAGCTTAAATCTAAAATTGTTAACATTGAGTGGAAAGATAAAACATGATGGACTAGAATTTCGAGGTGGTTGTAAATATTCATGCATAGTTCACAATGGTTAATTTTTATGTTCATCATGTACATTTTCATTTTCAGTTATTATGTCAATTGTGTGTGATTGTGATTTAAACAAATTAATATATAAAGTACCAAGATTAATTTTAACCAAACGGCCAGAATTTAAATCACGATATTAATTAAGCATAAATAAGTGACTTAAAAATAAAATAAATAATATGGAAGTCGGCGGTATAAAACAACCATTAAATATTAAGCAAAAAAAGACTTAAAATAAATAAAATAAAATAAAAAAATAGTGTACAAGTTAGTAAGTTAGAAAGCAAAAATAAATGACAATAGTAAATAAGTCGAGAAAGCAAAAATAAATGACAATAGTAAATAAGTCGAGAAAGCAAAAATAAATGACATAAATAAATAATTTAGTAAGTTAGTAAGTCATAAAGCATAAGTAAATGACATAAATAAATAAAAAATTAGTAAGCATAAATAAATAACATACATAAGTAAGTTAGTAAGTCTAAGTAGTAAGTTAGAAAGTTATAAAATTAAAAGAGTAGAGAAAGAATATACCAGATAGTGAAGTTTACTTAAAGAAAGAGAACCTCAATAAATTAAAACTTCAAATCAAGTCCCCAGCAATGACGCCAAAAACTTGATGCGGATTAAATGATGCAAATCCAAGTGTAGGTTATCTCAAGTAATAAATTTCTCGGGAGTCCGAAGTCGAACCACTAGGAATTGATGAAGAAAAACTCTTTGAGGTAAGGAATTGATTTGTCACAACAATAAAGATAATAAAACTTGTTCATAATTAAAAAAAGAACTTGCTTAGGTTAGGAGATCCACTTTTGGTAATAAATTAAGGACAAAATTAATTCTTTTTTTTTTATAACTCAATTGAAATCCATACACAACGGAGGTTCCAATTGAAAAATCAAACATTCAAAGTCCATTTAGAATTGTATATGTAGTTATATTATGGCTCCTTTAATTATTTGCTAACACCAACACTTATAAATAGGTTCAAGTATTCATTGTGGCAAATCACTTGTCTACAATGAATCAAGAACTCCACTTTACACGGAGGGTTTCTAAATTGATTGGAAACAAAATAAAACACATATAATGATCACTTGATAATATATCATTTAAGCACAAGAAAGAAATTAATTTAACCTTATTTTTATTACCAAAAGCTTCACCCCTTCACCTAAGAAAGATGAAGATTAGTTACTCATGAACAAGAAGAAAGAAAGAGAGAAGAAAAAGATGAACATAACTTCAATTTAGAACAAAGAAAATTAGTACAAGAGAAATAAATAACACAATAGCATAATCTAAGCTAAGATTCCCCAAAATGATCAGCCAAATCTCCTTTATATAGAGCTTGAGGAGTACAAAATGACAATGAAGTTATTTAATGAGTGGGTAGATGATGGGTGGATGAGTGAAAAATGACAATGGAGTTATTTAATGAGTAGGTAGATGATGGATAGATGAGTGGAAAATGACAATGGAGTTAATTAAAGAGTGGGTAGATGATTAATGAGTGGGTTGATGATTATTAAGTAGGTGGGTGATTATTGAGTGGGTAGATGAATATTTAGTGGGTGGATGATTAATGAGTGGATGGATGATTAGTGATGCTTGTCTCTCCACTCGTACCAACTAATTCAACTATCTTCACACGATTATAACTCTATTAAAACGTCATTTTCTAGAAAAGTGTTCTTCATGAAAGTTGAAGGATTTTGTTTTATCTTTCCAATGCCACCATTTCATCTCCATACAACTCCTATAGCTCAAATTCCAGGCCAATCAATGTACACTGCTCAAGCCTAACTACAGGTCCTCTATTTTGACTTCTAAGCCCAATATGACCTCCAAGACATCCGAACTGGCTCTTGTGTTCTTCATGAAAGTTATATATTTGGGTCTTAAATTTCAATTGGCATCAGTTTCAGCTCAATGAAACTCATACAACCCATGTTACGCCTTGATTAGTGCACATTGCTTGGGTTCTACTGACAAAACTTGTTTTCTTACTTTCAGGCTCAATTAACTCCACTAGATGTCTGATTGAGACTTTGAGCTCTGCATCAAAGTTGTAGAGCTTTCTTTTAGCTTTCCTACAAGATAAAATTCATAATTTCTAGACATCTATAACTCAAGATATGACCGAAATGCAGAAATAGTGTAAAATCTCAACAATGCTAGAAAATATCAATTAAGCCTAATTTGAACACAAACTTACAAATTATGACCAAGCTCAATCAATTAAGTACATGGAGAGTGTAACTGATTAAAAAAAAGGGTTTATTAATGTATAAAATATGTGATTATCAATTCTTCCATCTTTTTCATCCATTATTTCTTCATCTTATCATTTTGAATGGTTGCATAAGCAGTCCCAACAGGAAATCCCATTTACATTGGGTGGACACATACGGTTGTTCTCGCATGAACTCAGCGTTACCATGAACCTTATTTTGAATACCTTTCAATGAAGGATACCATTCTCCGATAGGAATCACTAGTGATGCAATAATTGAGGTTTCTCCCATAAAAGGTATCTCAGTGGTGACCCCAGGATTTGTCCTCATGGAATTGATAGTTGGTGGATGCGAATGTAATCCAAATACTCCTATACCTCCAGCTACCCCCATCAAGATAAGGGTCTCCCTAATGGCTGACAACATTTCCTCCATTCTTCTCTGAGACTTTATTATTTCATTCATCCTCCCTTTCATCTCATCTACTTCTATAATCAGATTTCTTCCTTCATTCTCAGTTGTCATCACTGTAAGCTTTTCTCGAGCCCTTGTGTTGTGAACTCGGGTTTGATTGATGTCTTCTTTCCTTGGTTGCACAATAGTTCCTTAACACGGTAATATCAAACAAAGAATGAGATGAAATGAATGAGATTCATGAGATGCATAAGATGAAATGAAAACATTTTTTTCTTCTTTTTTATACAAGGAATGTCATGAAAGTGCAAGATAATGTATTTTTTTTATTTTTAGGAATGCTAGGAAAGAAAATGCAAGATGATGTATCTTTTTTTTTAATGCTAGGAATGCCATGAAAATGCATGATATATTTTTTTATTTCCTTTTTTTTAGAATGCTAGGAATGCCATGAAAATGCATGATATATTTTTTTATTTCCTTTTTTTTAGAATGCTAGGAATGCCATGAAAATGCATTATTTTTTTTTAAAGAATGCTAGGAATGTTATGAAAATGCAGGATGCTGTTTTTTTAAAAAAAAAATAATGAGGGATAGCTAGATAACAAAGAAGTACGCTCCCTTCGTGTCCTAAGGAATTGCCTTAAACGGAAGAATTTTATCCTAAGGATCTATGGATCTTACTAAGTCGTGAGAACTTTTATTGGGTGACTCTATTATTCTAAAGGTCTCTAGAGCTAGGTCCCGTTTCAGAATGTTGACCATAAATAGTGGGTAAACCACTTGGTGAGAGACATTGATGAAAAAAGCACACTCTAGATGAGGTTTTCACGATAACCAAACAGGATGTACATCTAAAATGGCTACCACTACGCAACCTCTATCTAACTTAAGCTTCACTTAGACCTGGGTATAGGGTCCAATTCGGATGTGTGTGATAAATGTATAGGTGCGGTGGATGTATGGAACATAAAAACTTTCATACAAAACAAAAACCAATGCAAAACAAAATTCCAAAACAAATTCTCTATCCTATGGTTTTCATAATAAATTAATTAAAAAATAATTAAAGGTGAGAAACAGAAAATAAAAAAGGTAAAACAAATATACAAAGATCACAAAAATTTTACACAACTAACTTATATGGGCTTGACTCTCAAGTATCCCCAATGGAGTTGCCATATGTCGCGACCGAGATCGTAGTCGGAGCGGTGAATAAATAAATTATTAGGAGTCGTCACCAATTTTATTTGAAATAAAAAAAAATTAGAAACCCTTTCTTAAAAAAATGGTCCTTCAAAACAGGTTGGATTCAGGAGTCGGTTATGCATAAGAAAGAGTGAAAACTTAATCTTACAACACCCTTAACACACCCGTCATGAGACGGTACCTTAAATCAGTTATACAAAATTAATAAATTTCAAATTATATTTGTTTCACCTCTTTTATTAAAAAAACTAAAAAAGGACAAACAATTTGTGAAAATTTAAACTTTGGCTTGACAGAATAGAGATTATGCTCCTACGTATCCCCGGGTGCAATGAGGAACTCAAAGTCATGTAGTTCTTCATAAAATACTTGTGGGTTGAGTTAATTTTAATTTTGAAAAGACTTTTGCTTTGAAAAAAAAAGAAATATCAAGTTGTCACAATTCAAATGATTATAAAGATTACATGATTAACAAGTTGTCACAACTATGTTAATCTTATTTTATTCTTCTAAAAAAAGGTTTAATTTTTTTTATTTTTTATCAAATTTTTTATTCTTTTTTTTTACTTTTCATTCCCAAAAAGCCATTTCTAACCCACTTTTCAAAAAAAAATATCAAAATTTGAAAATCAAAAACTAACACAGAGACAAGCTCACAAACAAGGCATAAAGAAAGGGGGTATTCTAGTGGTTGGTAGCAGTTACTGGTGTCGGTTCGAGTGGTTGTGTAGCAGCGGCAAGTGCGTGCGACGCGACTAGGTGGTCGAAGTTGACGGCGCAGTACGGTGTGCAGAATGTCGGGTTTGGATTTGGATCGACACGTATGACTCGCAGGTGGCGAGGACGATGTGCGGCTTGCGGGTGCTCGATTGGTGTGGCACGAGTCCTGGCGCGGTAGGCGGTTGGCCGAATCTGGGTAGCGCGATCACGGCTAGCCAGTGCTGTGTGTGGGTGATAAGTTATGGGTTTTGGTTGTTGGTTGTTTGGAAGCTTGGTTTAATGGTTAAGGTATGGAAAGTGAAGGTGGTGAAGAGGATGAAGGTAGATGGTGAAGTGGGTGGTTACGGAAGCATGATGAAGGTGAGGTGAGGTTGAAGATCACTACTAGAAAAATCCGATTTAGAGATGAAAATTAGAGACAGACAAAATTCCATCTCTATTAGAGACGAAAACAGAGACGGAATTGATGAATTAGAGAGGAAGAATAAAATTTAAAATTTAGAGACGGCAATTATCCGTCTCTAAATTTTTCGTCTCTAATGTCGTCTCTATTTAGTCAATTAAAAGTCAAATATACTTAGAGACGGATTTTAGAGACGGAATATATCCGTCTCAGATTTTTTCGTCTCTAATTAGTCAAAGTTGTGTTTTAAAAAGTCAAATATTGTTAGAGACGGAATTTAGAGACGGAATGTATCCGTCTCTGAATATGTCGTCTCTAAATTCCGTCTCTAATTATTAAAATAAAATTTAAAAATATCAAAATACTTTAGAGACGGAATATTGTTTCCATCTCTAATAATTGTAATAATTCCTAATTCTAACTCAGAATTCCCATTCCTCCCAATCGAGCCCTAAATCCACTCTGAACCTAAATTCCCATTTCTCTGCTTCCCTTATCTCCACTCAGAACTCCATTACTGTTGTTCCCTCATCTCCACTCAGAAGCCCCATTTCTCTCCTTCCCTCATCTCTGACCTCGTTCCCTCCTCCCCTAGTTCGATCTCCATCTCTGAGCTCGTGGTAGTTCAGGTATGTTCTCCCTCCATATATGACCTCGTTCTCCCTCCATTCTCATCTCGTTGTTGCTCATGTTCTCTACTTGTTCTCGCTCCATCTCTCAGGTCGCAGTAGCACATTCTCAGCTCTCTATTTCTCAGATCGTTCCAGCTCGTTCTCAGCTCTCAATCTTAGAGCTCTCTCTCAGGTCAGATCTAAATCTCATAGCTCTCTGTCAAATTTTACATAGTATGACCTCAATCAATGTTTTGATTTGGCTTCTCCTGGTCGCCTTGTAGTTGCAGTATAAGGGGATTCTGGATTTGGATTTAGTGCTATTGAAGTTGAGGTATATGTTATACTTATGCCCATGCTTCTTACTATACATTATAATCTAAACTCAAGAATGTGTATGTGTTTGTTTGTGTGTGTTTAATGTTCCTTTTATTGTCTGATTCAAACTGTTTTCCCCCTTTAACTCATGAATTACTGTAGCTAGCATAATAGGATAGTTTTTCTTATGAATCATGTGTAAAAATCCTCTTAAATCATCTCATACACCTATTGGTTAACATTTGGGGATGAAGGAGAATATTGTAAGTAATATGTATTTTCTCATTAATTTAATGGTAAGAACAGATACATGAACTGACCAAAAATAGTCATATTAATAACTAAGAGTAATTACAAAGTTAATTAATAACTATTAACTATAGTGATAACTACAGATGACTAATATTTTAAGATGTGCTAAATATGCTAATGAATCTAGACTAATATTCTGACACCCACACTCAGTGTAAAGCTTAATAAGCTCTTGCATTTTACTTAAGTTGTCTCTGACCTTTTCTGAGATGGTGCATCCCAATCGTAAGCTTTACAGTCTATTTCTACTTTATTGGAGCTTAGTTTCATTTTCACGTGTGCTTCACCTGTGCAGTCGAAAGACCAGATCTATTTTGTTAGAGATTTGTTCCATTCTGAACCTGTTGTGTTGAGTAGCATATAATTTTAATGGAAAATGCAGCAAGTTTAAAATGGAAGTTGCAGTAATGTTTTTAGTTTCGTGAAAGAGGCATTTCGCCCCCCATCTGTTCTTAACTATCTGTAATTATCGTTGAATATGTAGGGAAAACCCTTAAAAAGAAAATTAGATAACATTGGTTTATATAAGTATTATTTATATATGAATGATTAACTGCTGTTTTTTGCTTGTCAGTTTGTATCAATCTTGTTTGAATAGGTAAATATTGTTATAGTCCTCTTTATTTTTTCTCCTATATTTGCCTGAGTTAATGCCTAATAGAATCATGTGTGTTCTTAGTGTAGTGCCACAAATAAAACTTGGGTCTTGATCCAACCAAAGGCGAAGGGGTCAGACTTCTTTTTAAAGATGGTATATATTCTCAACACTTGCTATTTTCAAATGATAAGGCTTAATACCACATTCCATAATCTATACATAAAGAAATTTGTTTTCTTCCTATATATATATATAGATATTGTGTATATTATGATGAATATATTGTTTATGTGACCATATGTTAAACCTATCAGTATGTTATGGATATATCATTTTGATGAATATTTGGTTATTTGCTGATTAAACGAGTTGTTTGCTTATTAAGTGAGCTGGTCATTGTTTAAATGGGCTGAGTTGTCTTTTAGGTCATGAAAATTGAAAAATAAAAAAGAAAAAAGTTAGGTGTGCCTTAAAAAACAAATTTGGACTAAACTTAAAGATCGATCGAATCTAAACTAATTTATTTTATTGCTAAGTTGAATGCGTTTGTGGTTGCTCTTGAATTGACAAAACACAAAAAAAATATATTTACCTGAAAAAGTGGATGAAACTTCCCTGAGCATGCTTTGACAACCTCTTGTCCAACACCTAAGATGTCATTAATATTACTGGCAACAGATATAAGCTTCTATGCATCATCCTCTGAACCAGCATCAGGGAAACTTAGAAAAATCAGTTAGAAGAAAATCACCTGGATCACTGAGTGCTTCCCTAAGAGGCTTAAAGTTCAACACCTTTGGTTGTTTGACATGTGTGACAATACCACCTTTCTCATAGATACCATAATTTGTGGTGTCATCTTCAAGAGTAAATGAATATGGTCTAGCATTTTTAATCTTCCTTGGCTGTCCATCATTCAATTATGATAGGAACCAGGTAAACACAGTACAAAAATAATAGAACAGAGAAAATTTATACTGAATTGGCTGGATATGAAGCCTACCCCCACCTCATGTTTCCCCCCTTACAAATATACCCATTCAGCATTAACCTCCCCCACTCACCCTCCCCCCGCCCACTCAAAGTAGTTACATCTAAGGTAGTGCTTGTTTTCCCACCAGGGCCCACCCCTTTTACATTCGAGTATTGTCTTAGATGATATCAAAACCAAACCTGTATTATTTATGGAAGTTAAATCTAAAGGTGAGAAGATGATAGTTTATTCTAGAATGGGACCTAAGAAGGCAAGTTTATTAAAATCCTTTACTTCCGAATCAAGTAAAACTGGAATGCTTAAGCAAAATACTCATGCTACCTTTTCTCAGTTGTGAGGGTAGTGGCTATTCATTTATTTCATTTATTCCTGACTGTTAAGCTCACTAACAGCTGCTTCCACATTTGGCCTATTTGTTCCCAGCACGTTCCCCTTCTTTCTACCTCTCCTCTTATAAACATGGGTTAAAGGCCCATCAGTCTCACTTATTATAACCCACTCCAGAATGGGACTTAAGAAGGCAAGTTTATTAAAATCCTTTACTTCCGAATCAAGTAAAACTGGAATGCTTGAGCAAAATACTCATGCTACCTTTTCTCAGTTGTGAGGGCAGTGGCTGTTCATTTATTTCATTTATTCCTGACTGTTAAGCTCACTAACAGCTGCTTCCACGTTTGGCCCATTTGTTCCTAGCCCATTCCCCTTCTTTCTACCTCTCCTCTTATAAACATGGGTTAAAGGTCCATCAGTCTCACTTATTATAACCCGCTGCAGACCAAAGGAAATTTTATATATTTCTCAGACATCCCCACACAACTCCTACTTAAACTCAAAACAGGGAGAATACAGATATGTAATTTAGATTGATGACCTTGAATGAGATTAATGTGACTACAAGGCAGAATAAAATGACCCTTCTAACCATCTCAATTTCTAGAAACTTTCTTACACTAGGGAAAATACTAGAAGTCAGTTGCCTTCCAGAATGGGACCTAAGAAGGCAAGTTTATTAAAATCCTTTACTTCCCAATCAAGTAAAACTGGAATGCTTGAGCAAAATACTCATGCTACCTTTTCTAGAAATTTTTGTTTTTGACTATTTTCAGGTATATAGTGCCTAGTTCGTCCCAAATGCGCAACTGAATTCATGCCTACCCCCACCTCACATTTTCCCCCTTACAAATATACCCATTCAGCATTAACCTCCCCCACTCACCCTCTGCCCACTCAGTAAGTAGTTACATCTAAGGTAGTGCTTGTTTTCCCACTTTCCGGGCCCACCCCTTTTACATTCGAGTATTGTCTTAGATGATATCAAAACCAAACCTGTATTATTTATGGAAGAAAACTGGAAAACAGAAATACAGAGAAGATGATAGTTTATTCTAGAATGGGACCTAAGAAGGCAAGTTTATTAAAATCCTTTACTTCCGAATCAAGTAAAACTGGAATGCTTAAGCAAAATACTCATGCTACCTTTTCTCAGTTGTGAGGGTAGTGGCTATTCATTTATTTCATTTATTCCTGACTGTTAAGCTCACTAACAGCTGCTTCCACATTTGGCCTATTTGTTCCCAGCTCGTTCCCTTTCTTTCTACCTCTCCTCTTATAAACATGGGTTAAAGGCCCATCAGTCTCACTTATTATAACCCGCTCCAGAATGGGACTTAAGAAGGCAAGTTTATTAAAATCCTTGACTTCCGAATCAAGTAAAACTGGAATGCTTGAGCAAAATACTCATGCTACCTTTTCTCAATTGTGAGGGCAGTGGCTGTTCATTTATTTCATTTATTCCTGACTGTTAAGCTCACTATGACTACTTCCACGTTTGGCCCATTTGTTCCTAGCCCATTCCCCTTCTTTCTACCTCTCCTCTTATAAACATGGGTTAAAGGTCCATCAGTCTCACTTATTATAACCCGCTTGCAGACCAAAGGAAATTTTATATATTTCTCAGACATCCCCACACAACTCCTACTTAAACTCAAAACAGGGAGAATACAGATATGTAATTTAGATTGATGACCTTGAATAAGATTAATGTGACTACAAGGCAGAATAAAATGACCCTTCTAACCATCTCAATTTCTAGAAACTTTCTTACACTAGGGAAAATACTAGAAGTCAGTTGCCTTCCAGAATGGGACCTAAGAAGGCAAGTTTATTAAAATCTTTTACTTCCCAATCAAGTAAAACTGGAATGCTTGAGTAAAATACTCATGCTACCTTTTCTAGAAATTTTTGTTTTTGACTATTTTCAGGTATAGAGTGCCTAGTTCGTCCCAAATGCCCAACTGAATTCATGCCTACCCCCACCTCACGTTTCCCCCCTTACAAATATACCCATTTAGCATTAACCTCCCCCACTCACCCTCTGCCCACTCAGCAGGTAGTTACATCTAAGGTAGTGCTTGTTTCCCCACTTTTCGGGCCCACCTTTTTTACATTCTGGTGTTGTCTTCTTCTAAAGTAAACTTTAGTCACTATTGGGCTTGGCCTCTTATCAAATTTTTTCATATCGTGAACTTCAGAGAACACAACAAGATCTCCATCTTGAAACTCAAGCCTCTCATCATCAACATAAGATACTAGAGCAGGGTTTTCATTGTTGATGGATGCAATAATGCCAGTATGGGGTTCATCTCCACCAACATCAACAATAGTGAACTGAGGCCCGGAATCACAGAACACAGAACCAAAAAGGCCTATAACTTCAGTTTTAATAAAAATAATAGGAGGCTGATGACTATGGCAGTAATCTGTGAGAACTGGTACTGTATTGAGAAAGAAACAACATACTGAATAGTTCTTTATTGAAGTGTATCTCAATTAGGAATAGAAAATACCCAATTGAGGAAGAATGAGTTACAAGAATACAGGACTTAGAGAGCCTGTCCTCTCCCTACAGAATTCCAACTGAATAACCGAATGACTTTCCCTCTCTTTTTCCTATTATTAATAGCTCATCAGTTATGGCAAGTAACAGATAGCCTAACTGTCATCTAGTTTATTGGGCCTTGGCCCATTACTCTTTTTATTTTTTCTTATATACACTTTCCTAATTGGGGGACTGTTCCTAACATAATCATTGAACTCAATGGCTTTGTCAAGACTGATATAAGTGAAAACAACAGCCTACAGAATAGTAAATAAACAAATGTAAATATATCAAAATAAGTTAGATATAAATGCATTTATAGAGATAGATTTTGCAGCTAAGTTGTTTTACTTTATTTTATTCTTGGCTTTACTATATTTTTTTCTTACTTATAAATTAGTTCAGAGAAAGTGCTAGTGAGCTTTCCTGATCTGACTGCCACCAATGTATGTCTCAGAAAGCAGTGATTTGGATGTGAATGAGATTCTCCATTCTCATTTTTGTTTCTTCCTTTTATTCTTAATTCTCTTTAATTTGTTTTTTTAATATTTCTGGCAATCCATAATGCATGTGAAATTACTAATTAGAGTTTGGAGACTTTGACTACTATTTGATATACCACTCATTGGAAGGACTACAAGTGTACATACATTTCTAAAATGATCAAATAGTTAGAGAAAATAGAGAGAGGAAATCACAGTAAGCATCCAAGATGAACAGCATCTCCACTTTGACCATCTATCTATATAGTGATAGAATGCATTCATTTCTGCTTGGCTCTTCATTTCTAGTTTTCAGAAAATAGTGTCATACATTTATATTGTCATAACAGTATAATAAGTGAATATAAAAACAAGTAGCTAGCTAACTATCTTTGTGTACAAAAATACCTGTGACTTTTGAAAAAATATTAAAATTTAGATTAATTAATAAAAAATGAGAATAGATATTTTGAAGTAATAATAACTTACCTCCGCAGCTGAACACCAAAATAAAGTTTACTGTACTTATTGTTAGGAAAATGTCAGATGCACAGAAACTTTGAATACAGAAACTATTCAAGTTGTTATTTCTTGATTTCTGTTATTTTTCATCTGTTGTTTGAGCTGCAAATGACTGAGTAATAAATGAGCTGCCAAGTGAAAGTAACATGGTCTTCACAATAGGATCTCTATTTTAGTTCCTTTGCTATGTTCCCTCTTCCTTTGGGCTATGCACTTGATCTGTGTATCCTGAGAATGATAATATGTTATGACCCTTAGACTGTTATAATTTGTGTACTTGATCTATTTTGGTTCTGATATCTCTGTGTAAGGTCTGCCTTATAGTAAAAGCACTCTTTATCTTTGAAGTAGGTTATTTCTAATTCGGTCTAACTATTTAAATTTTATTTAAATAGTGAGCTGCTGTATTTTGATTGACATGTCTCTTGTCTATCTTTAAATTAGAAACATAATGGAAGTTCTTGAGCATTGGAAGTGGATGTATAAAAGGGTGGGTCCTGATAGGAGAAGAGTTACAGATGAGTTCATGGCAGGGGTTAACGAGTTTGTTGAGTTTGTTTATACACAAGAACAATTTAAAACAATAGGAAAGTTAAGGTGTCCATGTAAAAAATGCAAATGTAAGGCGTATCACTTTGTTGATGACGTCAAGGCACACCTGTATATGAAGGGGTTTATGAGTGATTACTATTACTGGACTAACCATGATGAACCAAGGCCTCTCATTCCCCCAGTGGTTGCAGACAATTCATACTATGGAAGTAGTAGGGTAAGGGAAGACTTCAATAGGTATAAGCAGATGGTAATGGATGCTGCTGGACCCTCTGTTGGCAATTACATTGAGTAACAAGGGTTTGGTTATACAGAACAAATAAGGGAAGATCCCAACTCAAAAGCCAAAAGATTTTTTGAAATGCTGTCAGCTGCACAAGCTCCCTTGTATGATGGTTGTGACAATTACTCCGAACTGTCAGCGGCGTTGAGGCTCTAAGTATCAAATCTGATTTCAATATCTCTGAGACTTGTTTTAATCAATGGGTGGAGTTTATGGGAAATGCATTGCCAAATGATAATCGAATGCCCAGAAACTTCTACCGTGCAAAGAAAGTAGTGCAACGACTAGGGCTGGGTTGCAAAAAGATTTTCTGTTATCCAAATGGATGCATGCTTTTATCATCCTCCTTATGAGAATCTTCGTAGTTGTAGATTTTGTGGCGAGGACCGTTATAGAAGCATCACTAGAAATTCCTTAGAAAAAAATGTGGTATTTACCACTTATCCCAAGGCTACAACGACTTTATTCCTCAATGCAAACGGCATCTCAAATGAGATGGCATCGTGAGAATGAGAGGGAGACGGGGTCTTTGTCCCACCCATCTGATGGAGAAGCCTAGAAATATTTTGACAAAATATATCCTGAATTTGCAGAAGACCCTCGAAATGTGAGGCTAGGGTTATGTGCTGATGGATTTGCTCCATTTGACAAAACAGGCAGGACTTATTCATGTTGGCCAGTAATCGTTACTCCTTACAATCTACCTCTGTGGATGTGCATGAGAAGAGAGTTCATGTTCTTAACTATTATAATTCCAGGCCCTTCCAATCCAAAAAGTAAAATTGATGTGTACTTGCAACCGCTTATAGATGAACTGAAACTTCTGTGGAATACCGGTGTCATGACCTATGATGTCTCACGACAACAAAACTTTGTCATGAAGGCTTGTTTGATGTGGACGATTAATGATTTCCCTGCATATGGGATGTTATCAGGTTGGATGACAATGGGAAAACTTGCTTGTCCAATTTGTATGGAGCACTCAAAAGCATTCACACTTAAACATAGCCGAAAGACATCATTTTTTGATTGTCACCGTCAATTCTTGCCATATGATCATTGCTACAGAAGGAACAAAAATGCTTTTAGAAAGAGACTTGTTGAAACTTCATTACCCCCACGAAGGTTGACTGGTGAAGAAGTGTGGGATAGGGTAAGACATATACCTAACATAACTGAATCAGTAGGAGAAAGTCTACCAGGGTATGGTATTTATCACAACTGGACAAAACGAAGCATCTTTTGGGAATTGCCTTATTGGAAAACAAATCTTCTCCCGCATAATTTGGATGTCATGCATATTGAGAGAAATGTGTTTCTTAATATAATATATATAGTTATGGATACTAAGGGTAAGACGAAAGACAATTTTAATGCTAGACCGGACATGGCAGAATATTGTAGACGAAAGGATCTAGAGCTATAGGATGGTGGAGGTGGAAAGCTAAAAAAGCCCAAAGTGCAATACACATTGACTTAGCAATAAAGATTAGCCATGTGCGAATGGGTTAAACAATTGAAGCTACTAGATGGGTATGCCTCCAATTTGGCTAGATGCGTTGACATGAGGGAAGCAAAGTTGTTTGGTATGAAGAGTCATGATTGCCATGTGTTCATGCAACGTTTGCTCCCAATTGCATTCAAGGCATTACCCAAGCCCATTTGGAATGCACTTACTGAGTGGAGTATATTCTTTAGAGAATTAACTTCACCGTTGCTGAGAAAGGATAAATTACATGAGATAGAGCAAAATATTGCAATTATTTTATGTAAATTGAAACAAATATTTCCTCTGAGCTTCTTTGATTCGATGGAGCATATTTCAATTCATTTGCCCTACGAAGCAAGGGTCGGTGGTCCTGTGCAATATCGATGGATGTATCCCTTTGAAAGGTTGAGTCATCTATCTATCTTTATTTTTTTCAATTAAATCCTCATAATGTATTTGTTACATTGATGTTCTCAATTAATAGGTTTAAACGTACCCTGAAAGATAAGGTCACGAACTCAGCTGCAGTTGAAGGTTCCATTTGTGAAGCTTATTTAGTGGAGGAGACCTCTACTTTTGCATCTTACTACTATCCACCCACTATTCCATCTAGAAGGACAAGAGTGCCATGGAATGACGATGGGCGTGAAGGTGGTTCAATCAATCCGCTATTCTCTATTTTTAATTTTCCCAGTCGTCATATTGGAAAACATAAATGTTGCATCTTACAAGAAAGGGAAATGAGTGCTGCACACTTGTATGTTCTTCTAAATTGTCCTGAGGTGGAGCCTTTTTTAAAGTAAGCTTCTAAGTTGTTCTTGTAGTTTTACGTATCATGATTAAATCTACGATGTGATTTAATTTGTGATTTTAATTCAGCAGATATGCAGATTTGCTACGAGAACTTAGTTTAAATGACTTGGAAGTGGACAAACAAATCTCCACAACATTTCCCACATGGTTTAAAGAACATGTATGCTAAATATCATCTAGCTAATTTTCATATTAATTCCCTCATTACTTGTTTAGGTAGAACCAATTAACTCACCCATTTGTGATATAGGTGTTCAATAACAACATTGAAGATGAACTTCTAAGGAGTTTGGCATGGGGGCCCTCAAACAAAGTAAACATGTGGCAAACATATTCAATAAACGGTTACAAATTCAATACAAAAGATCATGGTCAAGGGATGGGCACAACAAATTGTGGTGTATGTGTTCGAGGTGGCGTGAATGAGACAATAGAGAATGATTACTATAGGGTTTTAACTGATATTGTGGAAATGCAGTATATTGGGTGGCCCTTAAAGATGTTAGTTCTATTCAAATGTGACTTGTAATACCCCTTGATGTAGCAACCGAAGCATAATCGTCATTACACCATAGTTACTAAATCCAAGTGTGTCACAGTCATGATAACAGTAACTTAAATTCTCAAGAGTTTATATTTTTTTTTTTGACAATTTGCATAGGTAGAAAATATGAGCCTCGAATGAAATATAAATGTATTCAAGCCATGATACAACCACTAAAATAAAATCATATCTCTTATACATATATATATATAGTCAATTTACACAAATCACTGATGACATAGAATATAACAATTACAGAGTCCAATAAAATACAGCGGGAATAAAACACTAGAAGGGGGAAAAGTAGTGACCCAGGGATAGGTACTACTAGCAGACAAGGCTGCAACCCCATATACACATACGACGCTCGGAGTCCCAGTCAACAAGTCAGGCATCAATGCCTCCACGCAACTGCATTCGTACGTAGCCGAAGAAACCTTGTCCAAACGCCCAATCCAATCAACCAAAGTGTGGCCCCTCCTTATCTTCCTCACGATCTTTTATCGATATAAGTATAAAACAGACATACAAGGATATAGGAAAGAGGTGAGACACCCATCCTTCGTTACCATTATTGGCAGTAAGAAAACAGCACGGCGCAAGGCGCCCACCAAACAATACAGATTATATATTCATCAACAACAACAAAGGAATTTATAATAAAAGTAATTCAATTCTAAGCAATAATCAGAGTCAATAATCACAGTGATACTTATAGTAAAGGTAGAACAACAATAAGCAATAACAGGCAGATCACAATCAGATAATCATTTACAGGTATTCATGTTCAACAGTTTATAAGACCAGGAATGAATGATGTATAATGCATGCTTTCCTAATTCCTACTCCATGGAGCTAGACTCAATCAAGCGGAGAGAAAGATCGGGAGACATGTACGTAACCGGTAATGTGCCGAGGCCGATTGCTATCAATAAATTTTCTCATGCGCAAATCATGGCATTGTACGAGACATTCTACACTAGATCACGATATAGGATAGTGTCAAGTCCGGATCGTCGGTGTGTTTGCATCGGTTTGCCCCACGGCACAGAGGAGCTCTAAACTCGTCCATGTGAGGGACCCGCACCCCGACGCCCCGAGGTCATAACACGACTCACACTTGTCTATTCGCACCCGCACTAAGGTGTGTTCAATCTCCTAGGCAACTTGGCCTTACAACAAGTCCACAAGGACAATCACAATGCATAAGACACTATGCATGAACATGTATGATCCACAATCTCATATGATTCCATAATATGCCACATTAGGCCAATATAAGCATCAATATACAAATGGCCACTCACATGGACCTATAATATCATAATACGAGGATCAAGTCAATTGATGCGTCATTAGGTTCATTATGGACCCTAACTTAGGATTTGTTCCCTATTTCAAGGTTCATGTTCAAAATCAATTTATAAAATTAATTTAACATTCCACGGCAATTCAATTTCCCATAACTTGCAATTTATTTAAGTTCTAGGGCCTCACACTCTCATGTTCTTCACTCAATTAGAATTACCTTAAATCTCATGATACTTTCAATCTTAGTCCTTGAAGATTTATGAAGTCTTGATTTTATCAAATTCTTCTAACTTATCAATTTCCCATTCCATTACATAGGTTCTTAATTACCTAATTCATTATGCTTCCAATTTACCAAAATCACATACTTACACTAAAAAATACCTTAGAGGCCGTGGCCTCACAATGGTTCCAATTTCAAATCCTTTTAAGCCAACATCTTGCATGTTATTCCTTTAATTCATTCAAGGTGTTTACTTATTAAATTAGCTCACCTAAAGTCCTAATTTCTTGGCCCCAAAACCGTAGCCCTCATGGTGGTTTCCATTCCAAAATTTTCTTCCATTTAATTCCATCCATCCATTGATCAACTTAAGTCTTCCCTAGTCTTAATTAAATCATAATTTACCTACACTTCCTAGCCTAAAACCGTGAGCCTCCCAATAGTGAATCCCAAATCACCTTCTTCCATATCAAGTCTTCAAATCCATTCTTTCCTTCTCTTTTAGGTATTAACTTCTTGTCATTAGTTCACTTAGGTTTTTAGTTCATTAAAATCAATCCAAGTGCCCAAGATTCCACGCCAAAACCGTGGCACCATGTTGAGGTAGGAAACTTCAAATTTTCCATTTAGCAACCCCAACATGATCAAGCACAATTTATATATCAAACATATTCAAGAGCATAATCAAGCATCAATCAAATTCAAGAATACTAAATCATACAAAATTTATAATTCAAGCAAGCATACAAAGAGCATACAAGGATGGATTTCTCCATCAACACACATACAAAGTCTTCTCACCACCATAAGTGTGGTTGAAGTGAGTAGTCTCCTCTTACCTAAGTGAAGGGAATCAAGAAGAACACCAAGAAGCTTCTTGAAATTTCGGATTTGAGCTCCAAGGACCCTAAAAATGGTGACTTTGTTAGAATCAATATCAAGGCTTGAAAAATAAGCCATGGATGGCCATTAAAGAAACCATAATCACGAAAATGAGAGAGAAGGGAGAGTGGTCTTGAAACTTACCCAAAAATGCTCCAAGTTGGAGCTTGAAGAAGATGATGAAAATGGAGGAATTTCAAGAAATCCCAAGAAGAAAAAGTGTTTAGAATGTTGAGAGGATTGAAAAAATGTATTTAGTTTAAATTTTTGTGATGGATGAGTGGGGGAGAGGGAGCTTGGCCGTGGAGTTGCTAGAGAGAAGGAGGAGAAAATGTTAAAGAAGGAAGAAGAAGAAGGAAGAAGAAATGATGAGAGAGAAAGTGTTTTGGAAATTAAATGAATTAAAGTGTGTAATTGAATTAATGAATCAAAGCAAATTTTCATTTGTTTTGGGCTGCATTCAGCCGTGAGTGGAGAGAGAAGAGAGAGTGAGAATTGGCTTCCAAGGGAAGCTAAGGGCATTTGGGTCATATTTTGGTCAAAGCTTCTTAAGGAAGCTTTGATTATTTAACCATTATATTTGAATTAAAGTAGATAGATTTGACATAAAGTAGATTACATTAGGATAATGTGATAGGATTTTTATTACACACTATTATCCAATGGATAATAGTTACAGTTGACAGAAGTCAGTATTTAATTAATCTGACAGATGAATTTTTCGCTGTATTGATTTATTTTATCTGTTAGAATTTCTCGAAAATTATGAAACCTCGTAAACTGTGTCAAGTCTCGGGTTTAGTAAGATCCCCCGTCGACATGTCCATAGTCCAAGGTTCTCAGAGAAAACATCGCGTTTCTCGGATTTACGTTCTCAAACAAGACAAGACATGAAAATGAGGAATATATTAAAATATTCGACGGTTCCAGAAAATTCCCAGAAAATTCCCAAAAATTGCAAATATTATAAAACGACTATTGGTCATATAATTTTCCAATTTTTGAAGCACTACAGTCGTTTTCACGACTGCTTTCGAGTTTTACGCAAAACGAGGAATATATTAAAATATTCGTCATTTCCAAAAAATTCCAGAAAAATTCACATAAATCACAAATATTAGAAAATGACTATTGGCGGTGAAATAATTAGTTTCCTGAGCGTTACTTGACCTCAAGCAATTTAAATTTGGAAAGTTTCGGTGCAAGCACGCAAAACAAGGAATATATTAAAATATTCTGCGTTCTCATAAAAATCCAGAAAAATTCTAGAAAATCCCAAATATTGTAAAATGATCATTTATTCTGAAATTATTAATTTTCGGGATGTTACATGACTGGTTTGATCCCACCCTAAATCAAGGGACAAGAATAGATAATTATGGAATTGTTGAAGTTAAAACATCTAAAAGGTATAAGAATTATGATCCATTTATTCTTGCACAACAAGCAGAGCAAGTGTACTACACACAATATCCTGAAGGGCAGCAAGGGTGGTTGGTTGTGATTAAAACTAAGGCACGAAGCACAATTCAAACTTTAGAAAAAAAAACTTGGAATAGATAATCCATACCAAGATGAGTCTGTCCTGCAAATGCCTATGATAGTTGCAAATGATGATCTTGAACAAAGTCTTATTGATATAGATGGTCTCGCAGAGGAAGTATACATTCCAACCTTGAACTAGTTTGATTTGGAAGAAGTAGATGAAGATGTTGAATTAGAAGAAGATGAACAAGAAGAGCAAGAAGAAGAAGAAGAAGAAGAAGAGGAAGAAGAAGAAGAAGAAGAAGATGATGATGATGATGATGATGATGATGATGATGATGATGATGATGATGATGATGATGATGATGATGATGATGATGATGATGATGATGATGATGATGATGATGATGATGATGATGATGACGATGATGATGATGATGATGATGATGATGATGATGATTCTGACTAGATTTTGTCATTTTTTTTAATGAAATTATTAACAAACTCATGTGTTTGTATTCATGACCTATTAGTTAATATATGCTTACGTGATTGTGCATTTCTTTAAATTCATTACTCTTCTAGTTTTGTACTAATTTTCTATATTAATTTAATTGTACCTAATTAAATTTTATCATTACCCTTTGCATATAGATGGTAGTTAGAGGGAGAGGCAGAGGCAGAGGTACCTCTCAGACTAGGCTTACACCTATCCCATCTCCTCTTTCTCAGACCGGGCCTACATCTATCCAGCCTCCCCATTCTCATATTGGACCTACACCTATCTCATCTTCACATATCCCATCTCCTCATTCTCATACTGGACCTACACCTATCCCATCTCTCCACTCTCAGACTGGACCTACACCTATCCCATCTTCACATATCCCATCTCCCCATTCTCATACTGAACCTACACCTATCCCATCTCCCCACTCTCAGACTGGACCTACATCTATCCCATCTCCCCACTCTCAGACTGGACTTACACCTATCCCATCTCCTCATTCTCAGACTGGACCTACATCTATCCCATCTCCCCACTCTCAGACTGAACCTACATCTATCTCATCTCCCCGCTCTCATACTGGACCTACATCTATCCCATCTCCTCAATCCCAGATCGGGGTTGCACATATTTCTTCTTCACATACCCTATATCCTCATTGTCAAATTGGGCCTACACCCTCCTCAACTGCACCTTTACATATATCGGGTGACCCTTCAGCTAGTTCATTTGCACCTGGACACCCTGACGTAGCAGCATCTACACCAGAGAACAACAAGTGGGGGCGAAAGGATGTAGATGGACGTATTTGGATCAAGCCCGCCAACAAAGATCAGTAAGTTATTCTAATTATGAAATTTAATTCAAAAAGAATAGTTATATATATAAATATAAATTCATATTTTGACTTTCAGGTTTCATCCCGATGTTGGAACGACACTTGATATAACTACCATATTCAAAAGGAAGTATGATCAGCCTTGGACATATTGGACAGATGTGCTCGACACTGTGCGTGATATGTTGTTTAGAGATTTTGGGGTAATGTTCTTTTAATTCTTGTTATTAATCTATCATTAATTTATAAATATTGTATTTGATTAATTAATATTTTCATCAATGTAGGCGAAATACAAGTGGTTACCTGAACATAATGATATGATTAGAAAGATATTTGAAATGAAGGGATCTGGTGCGCTCTCAAATAATCTATTCAAGGTGCGTGATAGAAAGGATAAGGGTATATGGATTCAGCCAGATGCTTTGGCGCAGTTGTGGGCTACATGGAGTGATCCTGGCTGGCAAGCACTATCCATGAGAAACAACAGAAATTGTAACACCCCAAATTTCCTATCTCTTAAACAGTAATTTTGACAGTTAACAGAATTTTACTATTTAGTAATTTCTGTGCACTATAAAATTATTTTGTTTATTCCGTCAGCGTATTTGATCGTTTTGAGTGATTTACTCCGTGTCAGGAAAATAATAAATTTCGGGCCGAGGAAAATTTTACGTAATTTAATTATTACTGTTAAGTTTTAATTATTTTACGTAATCTGATTTGATATTTGTGCGTTTTCTAATTTTTGTGATTTTATGGGTGATTATGAAATTTTAATATTTTTAGACTGTATGTGGGCCCCAGTGAGTCCTCTGTGGGCTCAGGGTGGGTCTCACAAAGTGAAAATTTTTCTACGCATAGAAAAAATTGTACTGTTGAGACGGAGACAGGGGATCTTACTAAACCTGAATCCGGAAACAGTTTCTAAAAATTTATTGTACCGTGTTTTGTACTATATTTATTTATTGGGTGATAAAAATACAGTAAATATATTCTTTTGTGGGGTTTTAGCAGATAAAAATAAATATTATACTACTTAGTCAACATTAGTGGTTATGATAACTTTTTAACGGACCAATAGGAAGCAAGTTTAATTTAGAAGCTTTAAATATTAACCATTGATTTAATCAACAGTTAAGAAACAAACTTAATAAAGAAGCATTGGATAATCACCATTGATTTAATCAATGGTGTGAGAATAAACTTGGTTAGGAAGCTTTGAATGTTCACCATTGATCTAATCAATGGTGGAGATTTAATCTAGACAAGCTTAATAAGGAAAGCTTTGATATCAACCATTGATTTAATCAACGGTGTAGAATTGGTCATATAAAGTGACTATAACCATTTATAACCATTGGATTTAGATTTAATCAAGGGTGAAGATTTAGTCTTAAAAAGTGACAAAGACCATTTATGACCATTGGATGCGGATTTAATCAATGGTAGAGATTTGGTCTTCTAAAGTAACAAAGACCATTTATGACCCTTGGATGTAAAGTTAGAAGGAGTAATCTTGACCCTTCATTTTGAAAACATATCTAATGGCTAGAATTTAAAGGAGAAAGATCCAATGGCCTAGATTAAGTCTTCTAATCTAAAGCTACACCTAAAGTCTACCTTAATTCTAACCATTGATTTAATCAATGGCTAAGAATGCTTAAATAATGGCTTGGACTTTCAAGATTGAATCTTAATCATTAATTTAATCTATGGTTGAAAATTGGTCAAGAATAATGGCTTGACTATTTAAGGACCAATAGGAAACAAGCTATTGAATAAAGTTTGGACTCCTTGAATTATATGCTTCTACGGTGAAGGCAAAAGCAAATTGCTCTAATAAGCAATTCACTTTGTGATATTAGGATACAATTCAAGTGAAACAAAGTGAGACCAAGTCAACAAAAATGGCCATTCTTTTTGAAGAAACACCTACGGCCATGCGCTTGAAGGGGGGCCAATTCTTTTGCTCATTTTACTTGGTCATTCTTCTAACAATAATTCACTCATTTCTCACTCACTCTCCACGGCAATGCAAGGAAAAAAAAGGGCCAAAATCATTTCATATCTCACTTTATCACCTTTTCTCTCAAATGAGTCAATACCAATTATTTGATCAAATAATACACTCTTTTCTCTCTTCACTCTACGGCAATGCATAGGAGGAGGGGGACCAAAATTCATTTCATTCATTTCTATCTTACTTCATCATCTTTTCTATCACCTTTCTCAAAAAGCAAAAACAAGACAACTCTTCTATTTTCCTCTCCAAGCTAGGTTCGGCCAAGACACCTAAACCCATCCTCTAATCTCTTTTATTTTCATCCAACCATAGATCTTGAATCTACATGATATTCTAAGCAACTTTCATGTTGGAGACTTTCTCTAAATCATTCATCTTCGTGGACTTTCTTCAAGATCAAAGTCATTGGGTTTTTGAGGTGAAGTGTAAGAAAACTTCATTTCTTCTCTCTTTTTCATGATCTAAGCCATGTTTGATCCATGGTTCCTCTTAATCAAACTTAGTATACTAATTTCTATGTATTTTGTTTTGTATTTGAGAAGCCCTTAGTGGTGAAGGACTTGGAAAGAGAAGTAAAACAAGGAGCTTTTGAGGATCTTCAAGAGATAAGAGGGAGATTCATCTCACCAACCAAGTATGGTGGTGAGAGATGGTTGTGTATTTGATGGATGATGAATCCATGTGAGGATTCATATCCATGGTCATGTAATTATTTTGTGTGTGTTTATGAGCTTTGATTATTTGCCTATGCTTGATATGCTATGCATGATTTTATGGCTTTGATGGTATGCTTATAACATGCATGATGTGAATATGGCATACTTGTGGTATTTATGATGAAATATGTATATGTATGCCATGATGTGATGATGGAAAGGAAATCAATTTTTGGCTCCAATGACCAAGGAAGAGTGGTCACAGTTTTGACACTCATGATTAGGGTTTATGTTGAATTTTTTCAAGAACAAGGAAATTAATTTTTATGTCCTTAGAACATGGTGAATTTCAGCCAAGACACCTCAAAATAGGTGTTCACAAATTAGTGTTTTCATGAATGATGAAAATAGATGATTTGAAGAGAATGAAAAATAAACAAAAGGTTTGTTTTTCCAAGAGTACATGAACACGGTTTTGAAGGACTTTTATTGATATATTTTGTGTAAAAAGTTTCTAAGTGTTTACCAATCATGATTTCGAAAAATGAAACAAGTAATGTTGATTTTAAGGATTTGTAAAAAAAAAGTGAAAAAGGGTTTGCAAAGAAAGTGAAAATGAATTTGAACAAATGGGTTTGGTTTTATGACCATGAGTCACATGGTTTTTAAAACAAAATTTTAATGGTTTTGTTTGTATAAAAACAAAAATGATAAACAATAAATTTAGAAGGAAAAAGAAATGATGGCTTCAATGGCCAAAGACTCCACTATTATTGGGAGGTTGGAATGATTTTAATTTTGTGAAACAAATTGATTTTCAAAGGGAAACAAAGTGTTTTGAACAAAGTGTTTTAGTACATGGATTAAAGAAAATGGAAACAGAGTGTTTTGTCACTTGAAAATATTTGATGGTTTCAATGATCATGTCTACAATTTTTTTGAAGGATTTCAAATGCTTTGATTTTATGAAACAAAGTGTTTTAGTACAAGGATTTTGGAAAGGGAATCAGAGTGTTTTATCCCTTGAAAGAATGGAAATTTTCGTAAACGAAAAACAAAGAGAGGTTGAAAATGTTTTAACTTCAATTTATTTTGAAGAAGATTGATTTTAGAATTGATTTGAGAAAAATGGAGAATATAATTTGAAAATTTACTAACGTATAACTTATTTTTGGGTTTTGGAGTACGTTAGGAAAATTTAATATTTGAAACATTGATTTACATCAATGAAAAAGTGATTTTGTGGATTATATTCCGAAAAGGATTTATTGAGTAGGAAAATGTGGAAAAGGGATTTCTTGAGGAAGAAAATGTGGAAAATGATATTAAAAATGATCATTGAGGATATTTTATGTAGTGGAAAAATGGAAAAATTATATTGCGAAAAGGATTTTCTTGAATAAGAAATATGAAAAATAATATAAGAAGTCATATTATTTTGAGAAAGGTTGAAAAAGAATTTTTGAAGGTCAAGAAATATTTTCTGTAATGGAATTATAGTGAAAAATTATTTACGTATCTTAAAAACGTGATTTTTAAGCTACGCAAATTGAAATACGAAAAAATATTTCTACACGATTTTAAATACGTTGAAATATTTCTACGTAATTTGAATTACGTTTAAATATTTTACGTAATTTGAACTATTATTGAAAAATCACTACGTGATTGAGAAGTGATGAATTATTTTTACGTGATTGTGAAAAGTGGCAAAAAATCGTTATGTGATTTGGAAAGTGTTTTAAATATTTTGAGAATTATGGAAAATGATTTACGCAACTTAAAAGAATGATTTTTAAGTTACGCGATTTTGAAAATGGTGGAAAATTGCTACGCAATTTGAGAAACATATATTTTTATGCGATTGAGAAAAATGTTGAAAAATTAATACATGATTTAAAAGTGCAATGTGAAGTATTGCGGTATTTTGAAAACGTAACAGAAGTGTTACGATATTGTGAAAACGTAATAGAAAAATTATAGAATTGTGAAAACGTAATGAGAAGTGTTACAACGTTGTGAAAACGTAATAGAAATGTTTTAGAATTATGAAAACGTAAAAAAATGTTGCAGGATTATGAAAACATGACAACAGTGTTTTATAACTATGAAAATATGATAACATGATTTTGTTATTGAAAAATACAGTATGATTACTGTAAAACCAGTGTATGGACATTGTTTGTGAAAATAACGAGTTTTGCCTGTTATTGGCACGTGGTGCATTTTAGATGTATTGGAAAAAATATGCGTTGAGGCATATGATTTAATTGAACAAACGAATTTGAAAAGAATGACCCTTGTGGTTGGACTTGCACTGATATATTCGTGCATTGTATAAATTATATCTGAGAAATTATGAGATATACCTGTGATTGGTATTATACCTGTAATTGGTATTTGGTGTATTATACATGCATTGGAATGGTCCGATGAGGACTGGATATGGCTGATTACCTAAGAGAAACACACCTCTTGAGTGGGTGCGATATGCGTAGTGTAAGTCACTCGTTGACCTTGGGGGCATCGGGGTGCGGGTTGCCTATGAGTGGGCGTGAGTCGCTCTCTACTGTATCCGTAGGTTAGACTGATGCAACACACCGATGATCCTGACCGAGACACTATCCATAATCAAGATCTGATAAAGACCGTCGTGTATGTGCTAGATGTGCAAAAATTGAAATGAGAATTAAAGCACGTGGTCTGAGGCACGTGGTACCCAAGCAGTCTTTTCGATCATTTTCTCTCGAACTCCGAGTTTAGCTCCATGGAGCAGAAATCGAGTCTCTTTGCACATGCATAATCGAACATTTATTTCTCGTGTGATATAATATTTGAGGAATATTGATTATGATAAATGACCGTTGAGTAATATGATGATGATGATGATAAATAATATGGATGGCATTATTGATATTATCATATGATTTGAACTGATGATAGTTGGATAATGATTGAGGGCATTATTGTGTATATTGAATGATATTTGAACTGATATATGATTGGATGATGATAGCTGATTAATGTTGAATACATGATTGAAATTCTGGTATGATATACCTGGATGATATTGTTGTTTGTGTTATCTTTGTCCTGCCATGTTGGTATTGGCGTAGGTGATCTCACCTCTTTGTTTTATTATTTAGTTGGGATTGTGTTATTAAATGAATATATAATAGATGGAACGAGTTCCTGAGAAGGAACTGATAGATGCTCTGAGATTGGTGACAACGTTGAGAAGCGGTCATTCAGGATGCGATGATGTGCAGTGTTGACAAGGAGTAGAGTTCTGATGCATCAAGTTGGAAACAAGAGAAGGAACGAGTATGTTAAGTTTTATCATTAGTGTTTTACTGTGCTATTTAAGTAGGACCCGTCATAGGGTTTGCTACTGCTAAAAGAGAGTCTGTAAGTTTTATATTTCTCTTTAAATTGTTAAATATTAATTGGTGACAATATGGTATATTAATTAGTATAAATATATTTTCGGTATTACCTATGAACTTCGATAAGTTTATGTTTCAGTAAAGAAAAAAAAATTTAAAACCCACCTTTTATAACTCAAACTTTGTGTGAACTTCTTTTCAGAATATAAGTCGGGAGTCAGACATGTGATACCCTAAGGAGGGTGTTACAGAAATAGACAAGCTAAATAGGGTCTCAACGTGCACACCGGAGGATCCATATCTACAACAGAGCACTGTAGGAGAATGGTAAGAGATGTGACATCCTTATAATTATACCATATATTCTTTGTGTTGTTGCTAAAGTTGAGTAGTTGTGGATAATGTCATGAGTTATGTTATGTGTAAAGTTATGTGGTTTCTAATTAAGTTATGTGGATAATCTCATAACAAGGACCCTGTTTGCACCCTGTGCCACAGTAGGCATCACCATTCCCACAATACCTGTATTCACTGCAACATAACCCTTCCACACACCCATAATTTTGAGCACATTTATATATTTTTGGGCACCATCCTCATCATGATAAAGCCCATCACTAATCCGGCTTCAAGAATGCTTAATAACTCATTTCCCTTCCTCATCATCATCATCATGCTGAGGAGAAAGCTATTAGATACGTATTTATAGTGCTACTGCTAACTACTACCATGTATGTGAAGAAATATCTATTTAGTTCTCTGGTTGAAATTTCTGTTTGAACATTTCATGATTAAAATTTGATTCCATTCTAAAATGTGTGTACTGGTTGCTTTGTGGGTGGACTTTGATTTGTCAATAGTAATGTCATAGGAATTCTTAACTAGTTATGATATGTAAAATAATCTCTCAAGCATTTAAATTATTATTTAACATGTGTAAAATTATTATTAATAATAAGTACATCTTAATCATAAACCACATAACTTCGCATTACTGCAAACTGCATGTTCCCATCACGTTTCTTTTCTGAATTAAGGTACATCTGCTAGCTCTGTGGAATTGTTAGGGGGGAAAAGTTAATTTGGCTATGAAGGGCCCAAATGTGATAGCAGAAGTTTATCAAATGTTCTTTATAAATTTGTAATCATATTAAAAGTTCAGGAACTCCAAATAAATTGAATGAATTCAAGAACTTGGCTTTATCATTTGTCTTTATCTCACATTTTATTGTATTAGCTTTAATATTCAATTGAAGTATCTGCACTATATAGGCAAGACTTTCTAAGTTTCCCCAAAAGCATTGTCAGTCTTTGTGGTATTCTGCGTTTTCAGAGGGCTTTCTAATTGCTTTCTGTATTCTGTTAGATGCTGTGATTCAGTGTCTGTACTGATTTTGCTATTTCCTGCCTTCAATGAATATGCTCCTGATAGGCAATTTCATAATTTTAAATTGAAATTACAGCTACGATTGCGTTGCGATTATAAAAATTACAAAAAATTGTAGAAAAATAAGGTTGATACCTAAATAATTGTGACCACAACCACAAGGGATAGGTGACTTAGTGAAGGATCTTACATATGACAACATGACATAAGTCTTAAATAACTCTCCAGTACCAATTAAGCTACAAGCTCATGGACACCTTGTAGCTTATTTTGAATTTTCTAATGAACTTGTTGATAAATTTGAGACCTGCAGTGATAGTCGTCTACTTTCAATCCCAAATATTTTTTAAAAAAAAAATCTTATGCAAAAGTATACATGTTATCTAAAAACCTTTTACATTTCTGGTATTTGTGGTTGATAACAACTATGTTTAGCTTTATGTATGACAGTCTACAATATTTATCGATGATCACATTTGGGGATTAGAGGCTTGAAGTCTTTGAAAGGTTGAACTGCTTGGATTTTGGGGATCAAAGTGATAAAGGCTTGGTTAAGCCTTTAATTGAACAGGGAAAGCAACGTTGGTTTTAATTGGATGGAAATTACATTCAGAACTCTTTTTTGCTTTTTGGGCTACTATTAATACTTGCTTTTTGTCTTTTCAGGCGAATCAGATGTCCAGGGAGCTAAACTTTTTTGACATCTACAAGTGGCTTCATCGATCCAAGGAGAATTCAGAAGAGTTTAACACTTTGGAAGCAGCAAGGATTGCAGTAAGCATAAGTTAACATTTAAGTTCCATCAATTTTTAAGTACAAGTGTCTTATAGCTACTTTTCAGGAAGAGTATGAAAGGCGGATGACTGAGTGGCAATCCCAGCATGGTGAAGGTAGCAACAGTCAAGAATCTGCTAACAGTATCTATTTAGATGTTGTTGGAGGACCCAACAAGAAAGGGCGTATATATGGATTGGGTTCACAAGCAACTAACGTTATTGGATCGTCTTCTGCTCCCTCCCCCTCTTCCATTGATGGAGTATCATCAACAGAGATGTATGCAATGAATGCCAAAATTCAGGCTTTAACAGAAGAGCTTCATCAAAAGAATCTTGAACAACAAATGATGAAGCAGAAGATAGACCAATGCGAGGAGAGGTTTAGGATTCTTCTTGTGGGTAGTCAAATTAGAGCGCCATCAGATACAACTTCACAGCCTGAGCCTTCTTATATTGCACCTAGTGAAGATGATGACCATGATGGTGATGAGATGGGTGGTGATGATGATAACCCAAATCTATGATTAGTTTTGTTTTTTATATTTTCATTGACAATTTTAGTTACTATTAAAATATTTACAATGATAATTAATTATTACTTTGTATTTTGGTACAAATATTTGTGATGATGTTAACAAATTGTGATTTCTTATACTATTTATTGTGATGGTTAATTGCATCGAGTTTAGTTATAAAATATGATTTTGAAAAATTTAAATTTAGAGACGGAATAAGTTGTTTTTTATTTTAAAAAAATTGATTATTAGATTCAAAGACGGAATAGTTCCATCTCTAATTTTAGAGACGGAATTGGAGACGAGACTCCAATTTGGATTTAGAGATGGAATTAGAGACGGAACAAAGTCGTCTCTAATATTAGAGACAGAATTTGATACGGAATGCTTTTTTGGTTTAGAGACGGAATATTTTCATCTCTAATTTTAGAGACGGAATTAGAGACGGAATATTGCCGTCTCTAATTTAATCGTGTTATATTTTAAAGATACATCTATCTCTAATTAGAGACAGAAGTTTTTATATTTAGAGATGGAAGTTATCCATCTCTAATTTAGAGACAAAACATGAGTTCTGTCTCTAAATATTTAGAGACGCCAATTTTAGAGATGGAACGATTTTGGTCTCTAATTCCATCTCTAAATCTTTAGAGATGAAATTTTACCCTTTTAGAGACTTCGTTCCGTTTCTAAATCCGAAAATTCTAGTAGTGGATGAAGAAGATGAAGTGGTGGTGTGGGTGAAGCTTGGAGGGTGGTTGTTATGGTGGTGAGAGTGTTGAAGCTTGATGGTGAAGTGGGTGGAAGATTATAGAAGAAATTGGTTGTGAAGGGTGATAAGAGGTTGAAGATGAAGTAGTGGTGTAGGGTGGTGACAGGGAGGTTGAAGATGAAGGCTATGTAAGTGAAAAAAAATAGCCATGGGTTTCTGTCAGAAAATTGTGTCATTTTTTTTATTTTTTTTATTTTTTTCAAATGCCTCGGACAAAATTGAGTGTTCATAATAATAATCATAGAAATACTTAGTTTTTAAATAATTTCTAATTATTTATATGTATTCAACCAATGTATTTTTAAATTAAACTTATAAATATTGTTTTTCTTGATAAATTATTATATATATTTTTAATAAAATTAATTTTTATTTATAATTATATTTTTTATCATTTAATTCTTAATTTATGTTGTACATTGTATGGGTACAAAATCTAATTCTATATAATAATTATGCAAAAAGAAATTTATGAAAAATATTAATTTTGGAGGAAAAAAATTCTAGAAAAGACATGTGGCTTCGAATCTGCAAGAAAAAATAGCCTGAACAATAGAAGAGATTGAAAAATAGTGTGAAAAAATAGTATTATATAATAATACTAGAAGAATAGAAGAGATTGAATATTAGATTTATTGATACATAGGAATGAATCTTTTACAAATACTAAGACTTTTTAATCATCATTCAATTTTTTGTTGGCATCCAATTTTTCTATAATTTAATTTCTCTTAAATAAAACAATTTTGCCTTTCTAAGTTTTGTAATTAATAGGAATATCATGTCTTTTAAATAAAATAAGGATATTTATATAAAGTCTTTCAAAGTTTCCTAAGTAATAAGTTTTGGGCGTTAAATACAATATTTTTAAAACAAATAATTTAAATATATCTGATATTTTCGATTATTTTTTAATTTATTAGAATTAATTTTTTTATGATTAAAGTTGCCTAAACAATACCGATTGCGGTTTTTATGTTTGTAATGCATAATTTTTTTTTTCATGAAAGGTTTTGGTGTAAACAATTTCTAATTGAACTAGAATTGTACTCATATGATGCACGGTGAGTTAGTTTTAAAATAATTGAAGAATTTATTTATATAACAATTAATATTTAAGTAATATAATCTCAAATATATATATATATATATATATATATATATATATATATATATATATATGTATGCCAAAAGATGATTGTATCTTTCATTAAAAAGTTTTATACGTTGTGCAGAGTAACAATATTTTACCTACTTATATGCATATCTATTTATTTGTATCTTTTTATATCTTGCACAAACTTATACAGCACAAAAGTATTAAAATATTATTTTTTTCATACGGATATGATCCGATTAACTTGACCCGAACCATTCTATCAAATATGGTTTGGTCAGGTAATTGAGCTGATTTTTGTTTAACTTGGTGGAATTTACCTGGCATCAATCAATTCAAGTGTGAGATTTTTATTTTTTTAGCGTGATCAAACTCGTACCAATCTAATTACCTTAATTTTATATTTTTAATAATATTTTAATATAAAAAATATTATTTTAATTATTTTTAAAAAATTAATATAAAACAATAACTTTTTGGTATAAATTAAAAATAAAAAATAAAAAACATGCAACTTGATTACCCAACCCAAACATATTTTCATAAAAATTTTCTCCATGTAAGAGATATTAATATCTTTCCATATAAAATTTTCTTTTTTTTTTTTCTCCATTTCATATAAAACTTGTAATCCTGTATAATATTGTAAAAAATATTTCCATATGTATATATAAACAAAACATATTATGAAATAAATAACAAAATAATTTCATTTCTTAATAATAAATAACATTCAATTAAACACACTAAAAAATAAAAAATGCCAAATCTTGCACTAAAAATACAATAAATCTACATAATTGTTTCAATAAAATTTAGCACTCAAAATTCATACGAACATCAATCTCTTTATAAACAAAAAAAAAAAAACCCCAATTCATGTAAGATCGATAAGGCAAATTGAATTTCAATATTATAAAGAAAATATATAATTTACACATAATGATATATCATTGTAATACAAATTTCAAAACCAATACTTTAACACAACTCGAATAATAAGCTTCAAAACATAAAATAAAATAAAACAGAGAGAAAGGTCAAATATGAATAATTTTATTTCTACTATCATTGAAAAAGATAAATTAAATTGAAAAAAGGAGATATGAATTTAAATAAAAAAATTTAATAGCTTAGAGAGAGAGAGAGAGAGAGAGAGAGATCTGCTCAGCAAAAAAAAAAAAAAAAAAAGCTACAAAAATGATAAAGTTGGAAGTAGAAAAGATTATAAAAAAAAATTGAAAGAAACATAATCAAATATATAAAATGACAGAAAAACAATGAACATAATAAATGAAATAACATAAACATTACAAAAAAGAAAACACTCACTTAAACAATGAACAAATACACTCATCAACAACCATATTAATTTATGCATTGTTCTACTATCATCTTCACATGTTAAAACATTAATACAAAGAGTATAGATGAATTGTCTTTCCAAACCAATTGTTCTATAGCAATTGCATTTGGGAGAGTTCAAACCAACCAAGGAACAATGAATTCACTAACTGAATTAACTGAAATTTTGTCATGCTTCATCCATGGCACAATTCAAAAATTAAAAGTATAGTATACTTTTACTCATATACTCAAAAGAAAACAAAAACAAAAATAAAACCATTAGTTTCATCATTGAAAAGACCAAATGCAAAAATAGTGAAATAAATATTTGAATCAATTCAAGAAATAATGGCATGAAAACAAAG
Organism: Ormosia emarginata; assembly: GCA_029884605.1. Taxonomy (NCBI): domain Eukaryota; kingdom Viridiplantae; phylum Streptophyta; class Magnoliopsida; order Fabales; family Fabaceae; genus Ormosia; species Ormosia emarginata. The sequence goes on from JAQQTP010000064.1 coordinate 5,873,804, forward strand.
AAAAAAAGAACTCATAAATCCATATGTCTGTTTTAAATCCATCCTTAAATTTCCAAACTTGGTCATACTTAAAAAACAAAGGAAGAATATTGAAAAAAATTATCGTTAGAAGATGAAAGACAAAAGTCCTAACCAATAAATAATGAAAGAAAAATTCAATAAAAAAACCTAATGTATATAATAGAGGAATTAAGATTGAAAATAATAATAAATGATAACTTCATGAATAAATGGAGGGAAAAATGAGATCAATAATGTCACTTGAGCAAATATGAAAATGGCATTGAAAGAATAAACCAAAATGAAACATTTTTCATATATCATACGAATAGCTAGTTAATAATAAAAAGATATTATAATATAATAGACAGATAAGCATCTATTACAATCAAGGTAAAAATTCAAACCAATATTAATTTTTTTTTTCAAATTTAAATGGGGTGCAACTTTAGTGTAAATTATTAAAAAAATATTATTAATAATCATTTTAATGTCTAATGAATATTAAATAGTTTTTCAAAATAAATACTAACATCAAATGACTATTTGATTTTTCGTTACAAATGAACATCTTTTAAAATCTTAAACTCAAATGAAAGCTAATGTATTAATATTAAATAGATTAAAAAATTAATATTAGTTGAATGAATTTTATTATATTTACAATTCTATGATTGTTATTAGTTCATGCAACTACTATTAACTTTTGTATTATATAGCACCAAAAAAACTTTTGTATTAATATTGGTTAAACATTTGTATTGTAGTACCGTTTTAAGTATATATTCCTAATATTTAATTTAATATAAATTCAATGAATATTAATTAGACAATTTTTTAATATATATATATATATATATATATATATATATATATATATATATATATATATATATATATATATTGCTGAAGGTTTTAGTATTAATATTGGTTGAATGAATTTCATTCAATCTTTGATTGGTATTATTTCATGTAACCAATTTAATGCCTGATATTTGATTGAATTCAAATTCATTGAATATTAGTTAGAAATAACTTACTATTTTGGAAAAAAACAGAAATTTTCATGGACTTATTTAAGAAAGTTGCATGAATTTCTATTGCATATATATTTGAGCGGGAAAAGAAAATGTTGAAAGTTTTGGATATATATATAAGGAAGAGATCCACTAGTTCTAAGAGTAAGTGTAAAGAGTTTTTCTTAATCCTAACAATTAATCTATTTAAAATAAATCATATGGGCATAACTAAACTTATAATTACCAAAAAGAAATTGTCTCGTGAGCCTTCTTGGTGAGTGATTTCAGCCGTTAGTAGGGTTACAAACGGGTCGGGTTTAAGGAAAGACAAAATCCAAACCAATCAATCAAGCTCGAGTTGGGTTAGGTCGGTTTTTTGAAAAAAATTTGGATAACCAGAACCGAACAAACTCAACCTATAGACGAGTTGGATCGGGTTGGTTTATTTTAAAAAGACTAATAATCTACCAAATAAAATATGCTAAAAAAATGTGAGTCGTGATTTCGTGGATGTGGGGGGCTGGGCAATTTCTGGCTTGAGTGAGGTAATGAACTTATGAACAAGAGGAGAGGAACGTTATGGTCTAGGTCACAAACGAGAGGAACGTCGTGGTCGTGGTCATGAACTCGTTGACGTCGTGGTGTTGTGCAAGCAGTGGTGATGGTTGGGACGAAAAGAGCGTGGTGGTGGCCGGGACAAAATGAGAGCAAATACGACGGTGGTTGGGACGAATTGAGAGAAGAGGTGGTCATGAACTCATCGCCGATTGTGGATGGGATGAAAAGAGAGTAAGAATTTGTGAAAGAGGGTTGAGATTGAGAGCACTCAGACCAGCAAGGCGCTTAGGTTAGGCTTCTCAATTTGGTTATTTTGCATAAATGAGGATCAGGACAAAGGAAAATGGCAAAATGATATTTTGTTAGGTATAAAATTAAATGACCAAAACAGCGTCGTATGTAAGGTAGTCAAGTTAGATTTTTGAGTTAGTTTCTTGAATCCGTCATTCGAACCAATAATCGCACAAATTTTTCAGATTTTACTCAAACTAACCCGATGACCCGAACTAACTCAAAAATTTTATATTAGGTTGGGTCAAGTTGGTCGAATCAACGAATCGATCTAGACTCGTATGCAGACCTAGCCATCAGTTATGGCCCAACCTAAGCCATCGAAATTCTCAGAGAATTAGAGTGAAAAAGGAAGAAACTATAACATGTTCAAGTTGTTCATCATCTTTGTCTTCAAGCCTCTGTCCACATGCCATGGATGGGCTGCAACTACAAGATGGGGTACCACCTATTTCTCACCATAGCCTTTATAGTTTGAAGTGGTGGAGGACCCGTATAATAATTGACTCAATTCCTACGGATCACCTAGATGATTTATCTTTTGTGTTCATCTATTTTTAATGGAGGTATAAAAAGTCACCTCAATATTAGAAATGGACACGCGATTTTAAAAATGTAGATTAACAAAAATTCACAAATAATGAAGAGTATTTTGTCAGGATAAAGGCACATATTAAAGTCTGAAGACCATCGAGAAATAAAAAAGTCAATCAAGAGGTGGTAAACGGAGGATTCTTGTGGGTCATGGTGTGCCACCATTAACACACTTTGTACCTTACGGCTACGTTATTCATTATTCATAGCCATAGTCACTGTGCTCTAAAAGAGAGCAACCCCGATAATCTTACTGCGTACAGTACTCACACCTATTTTAACATTAGGTACTATTTATGAGACTTACTCGTGAATAGTATTAAATCATGCTTCTATCTTTTTTTTTTTAAGTATATGTCTATTAATCAACTTCTCTACGTCGTTAACCACTTTTTTGTTCTTCGTTAACCAACTTATTTCACGAGCATAGAAATCATGTGATAAAATCTTGTGTCATTAACCAATTTCTATATGTAATTAACCATTTTTTTGTTCTTCATTAACTAACTTTTTTCACGAGCATAGAAACAAAGTTGGTTAATGAAGAACAAAAAAGTGGTTAATTACATATAGAAGTTAGTTAATGACAGAAGATTTTACCACATGGTTTCTATACTCGTGAAATAAGTTGATTAACGAAGAACAAAAAAGTGGTTAACTACGTAGAGAAGTTGGTTAATGGACATATACTAAAAAAAAAAGAAGACAAAAGCATGCTTTGGTATTGTTCACGGGTGGGCTCCATGAACAGTACCTGGTGTTGAAATGGGTGTGGTCATTGTATGCGGTAGGATAATAATTTTTAAAAAGAGAAAAAGAATGAATAGGAAAAGTTTCATCATCAAGCATGCATCTGACAGATTCACACCCATTTCAACATCAAGTGAGTTCGTTTCACGGACGATCCATGTGAACAGTACCAAATCATGTTTCTGTTTTTTTTTTTTTTTAAGTATATGTCCATTAACCAACTTCTCAACTTCGTTAACCACTTTTTTGTTCTTCGTTAACCAACTTATTTCACGAGCATAGAAACCGTGGTAAAATTTTGTGTCATTAACGAACTTTTGTAGGTCATTAACCATGTTTTTGTTCTTTATTAACCAACTTTGTTTCTATGCTCGTGAAAAAAGTTGGTTAATGAAGAACAAAAAAGTAGTTAATTACATATAAAAGTTGGTTAATGATACAAGATTTTACCACATAATTTCTATACTCGTGAAATAAGTTGGTTA